>JAAGAY010147384.1:15881-60641 GCA_011801015.1 Ardeotis arabs
GAGGGGGAGAATCACCTCCCTCGACCTGCTGGCCACGCTCCTCTTGATGCAGCCCAGGATGCGGTTGGCCTTCTGGGCCGCAAGGGCGCATTGCTGGCTCATGTTGAGCTTCTCGTCCACCAGCACTCCCAAGTCCTTCTCCTCAGGGCTGCTCTCAATCCATTCTCTGCCCAGCCTGTATTTGTGACCTCTCTCATTAGATTTAGTACGTATCCATTATGGTTCATAATGACTTGCTATCTTTCCTGTTGTATTTATCTACTTTCCTAACCTAAATCAATTAACATCACATTCAATTTGTAAAGTAATCAAATATTTGAAATCTGTTTTCACTGCACTAAAAGTCAGCCATTCTTCATGCTTCCTGTTGGATTGTTTTATATTGAATTCAGAGATAGAAAGGTTGCATGAAAAGGAAAAAAAAAAATGAAAGCAAAAAACTGAAGGTACCTGGAGAACATTCTTATCAGTATTAAAGATATTCAGAAACTGAAAGAAAGAACCCAAATCTAATTCTCAGGACAGTATCTATGGCCAACTGGTAAAAGTAACCCTCAAGACAGTAAAATGAGTAAATGTGGGATAAATGCTGATGGACTAGAATATAATTATGTTACTGTAAAATACTGAAAAGCTGCTGACACTTCATTAAAAACTTTGTTGTCTTCTTTTAAAAAGAAATCTTTTTTATCCTAACACATTTTAAATTTTTCTCACTGCCTTCTATCCAGCGACGGTCCACCCCATCTCCACCATGCTACGGTATCTAATTAACTGCAGCAATCAAAGATGAAGAGTGGAAGAGCTTGTTCATAAAACTCAGTCTTCTGAAAGAATTATTTCTGTTAAAGACCCCATCAGCTCTTTCTGATGAAATCTCTTTCCTCCATTAATTCCCAATTCTCATAAATACTACAAAAATTCATCCTTAATGCAAGGCCTTGTGCTGACTCAGTTGTTGTCATGGTGAATGTGTTTCTTTATATTGTGCTTGCTTGAGTTGATTCTGATTTCTGTCTACTCTCTTAATTTTGCAATTTCTCAGTCATAACAACAATGTTACAATACAATGCTCCTGACAACTGCCTCCTTTTTTCTGAATTTCAGACATCTTCTCAAAGATCAGTTCTGAATCTTTCTCTTCACCTTTATTACCTCAGATTAAAATGACAGCTGATCTTTTATCAGCCTTGCAAAACTGCAAAATCGTCTCTTCAAGATGAAATCAATTACAAACCCCTCCATACTTCCAGCCTTCTTTTTGTAGCTTTCCATCACGTATTGCACATTTCAAGTTTAGAGAACAGTTAACATATTTGGATAGTATAGCTTCAAAGTTGGATTCCTCTCTCTGTTTCAACTGACAGCTAATAAATAGAGCAAATGCTTCAACTGATTTTCTACTGTAATCTGGAAAGACACACTTGGAAGTGGTATTTGAAATTCCTTCCAATGGCCTCTCTGCTTCTATGGAGTCTCAGACTAGACACACTGCTCTATCTAGCACTGTTTAGTCTATTAGTATTTTTCTCTTTTACCTTTCTACCATGTAATGCTCAGGAATCACTATTAGGCACCAACTGACGGACATTTATTTGTCTCTAATCCAGCTGTTTTTTTTCAGTTACACACTCTGCTCCTCCTTTAATTCCTGTGAACCTCTTAAAATAAAATACTCAACAAAGTGATTACAGATGTAAGCCATTTGATGAATCAAAAGCTCAGCTGAGAGCTGAGACTGAGGTTATAGATTCATAAGCCATAATAAAACCAAAGGAAGAGTCATCAGGATCTCAGCAGAAAAAGTCCCTGGCTCCTGAAGCAGCTGCCAAAGGGCAGAGGTTTCCAGAGTGCAGGAGTGACTGAGGCAACTTCCACTGAGTTCGCTAGGATCCATTATGGAAGCAATTTGAGAGATTCTTGAGGAAATTTAGGATTCCCAGGAAAAGCAGTTAAAAGATGTACAAAAGGGGATCAATAGAGTCCCTTTAAGAGGAGAGAACACCGGGAAAATAATGAACTAGAGGAGCAGATGTTCAGCTGGAGTTTAGGAAAAGCCTGGCTCTGTTCACAGAGGCCTTTGCCAAACCCTTCTGCACTTGTCTCCATGTTAGAGAGATGGGACTTTGAAAGTATTTCTTCAACTTCCCTTTCCCTCACTTTCTTCAGAAACAGAGAATTAGAAAAACAATAACAAATATAAAACTTGCCTTTTCTGGTAAACCAAACACCACAACAAAACCAGTCTCTTGTTTTGCTTCAACCTACTCCCTTTTTTTGTCTGCAGGAATTGTTTCAGTTCACAATTCAATTGGACCAGGTGGGAAGTAAAAATTAGTGGTAGATGGATGTTTTCCAGTAAATGTGTGCTTGGTTTTGTATCTGAGAATTTGTGTAAAAGCGAATGATTAAAATCTGTTCTCAAAAACGTAGATAGAAGGCAAGATAGATAGATGGATAGACAGATAGATATAAAAGCTGTTGTTCCTTATGTCCCAAGAAATGTTACATACAAATTTAATACAATTTTATATTAACCTTAGGAAGCATGTCCAGTAGAAATTGAAATAAAAGAAGTACATATATTAGTTGTATATATAATCAAGCTAGAGACCCAATGGCTATATCTAAAAGGAAACCACATAAAAATCTTACAATAACATCTCAGTTGAACATTATCATGAAACAAAATAAACAGTATTTCAGGAAATAACCAGTATTTCAGGATAGTAATGTAGTGATTAGACTTGGGGCAAACAAACATTTGTGCTCTTATGTAGACACACTACGGGAAAACTACAGCTGGTAAAGGTCTGCATTATTTAAATAATTTATCTGCTTTGTTTTCCCAGCTCATTGGTTCTTGTCCATAACCTCCCCAAAATTTGTTAATCTGACACCACTGAAAGCAATGGAGTTCAGCCAAACTCTATGTGGGGAGAACTCGTCATTAAGTAAAAATGCAGCACATAACTCAAAATTATTTCTGGTTTTCTTTTCTTCATTCAGCCATCTACTTTTCTAATAAATTTTCTTTAACTGGTCCTTTCTCAAATTGTTTTTGCGCTTCTCAAACTGTATTGGTTGATCAGTAAGACTTTCATTCTACAGAAAATGTAAAAAAAAAATGAAACTAAAGAAAGTACTTCAATTAACTTACCATTTAAATTAAAACATGACATTATGTCATGTCAAGTTTCAAATCTGAAAGGTCAAAACGAGTAGGTAGTTGAAAAACTATTGCAGCAACAGGTTGTCCACACAGTTGAATAAATTCAAAAAATGTTGGTTTGCCACCATTACCCATCATACAAACAAACATAAATATATAAAAGAGACAGCAGGAGCATATCCCAAAGGAAATATTCCTCACTACTTCCCTTTTCTCCTTCATAAGAGCATTCTAAGGCACCGCAGCTTTGATCTGGTGAACAAAATTAATGCCATATACCACTAATAGTGCTTACTGACGTCGTGACAAATTAATACCCTATTTGTGGCTCTGTAATTGATTTTCTTCTTCCTGGCCTGTGAAGAAAGATTCATCACTTGAGAGAGGAGCGATAGTGGTCATAAAGTCAATAGCACGTGGCAGAGAAGGTATATTGAAGCGGTGATTTAGCAATTCAACTATAAAGTGGGTTATTTGAGTCAAAAAGGGCTCAAATGTGGTTTGGATTTCATGGCTGTGCAGGAATATACAAGGAATGGAAAAAAAATCCATGCTCAAAATAAGTGGGAGGGGACCGTGTCCACAGCTCCACTCTTCTCCTCAAAGATAAGGGCTGGAGCAGTCACTGTGGGCAGAGAGAGCACGGCGTTAGACAGCTGTCTGTCAACGCTTCTTACTGCGGGCGGAGAGAGCATGGAAGGACCCTCAGATGGGTCACCCTCTGTGGACACAGGGCACTTGTTTTCTTGGGGTTCTTGTGCACACTTACTCACATGCACAGAGATACTGTCCAAACCGTACATATCTGAAAATGATTCCGTAAATTAGGTGCCGCTGTTCCAAACACAGGCAGATTTTTTTTAGCTGTCTTGCCACTTTCATGGACATCAGCATTGCAATAATGGAAACAGAATGAGAAAAGCATGGTATCTGCCCTTTGATTATTTTGTATCTGGCCTTCTGGTCATGCTAACAAAACATCGGCAGTTCTTCCAGCCTTGTAGTATCTGTACCTTAACACAAACGGACTTACTGCTCTTGGCAGTCAATATGTTGGAAGTGGTTAGTACAAATACACTGAGATACCAGAAAACTCTTGCCCTACCAGACTAGCAGGAGATACATAGTCTGTCCTCCAGGCTTTCACATTATCAGTGTATATGTATTTTGTCAGGAATTGCTGGAAGACCTAATTTAAACCACGCTTTGTTATTTTTTTAGTAACCTAAGAAAGAGAAAGCAAGTCAAAAAATGCTGGGGAGAAAATACCTATAAGCAATACCAACAAACAAGGTCTGACCTAGCTCTGTCTAGGATTGTCAGATTAGTTTTCCTTATTCCCTAGAAGCAAACTGTAATACAACACGTAGCACTGCAGAATGTCTGTAGGATGTTCCCTGGTAAAACTGCTGACAACTAGTTTACCTGAAATAAAAAGTTAAAAGGGATGTTTTCATCTATTACCAGTTTTACTTGCTGGTACTATCCTTCTCTTTTATATATCTAAGTGATATAGAGCATTATAGAAAAAAAAATCCAATGAAATAAATGTATCCTAGTTCTTTCCTCTGGTGCTGTTCTAGCTATGTTTAGTGAAATATTACTGTGCTCTTTGTTAATTAGTAAAGGACTAATTTTCTCTGTTGCATGCAATTTCACATGTAGCACAAGATCTCTGTCAGTGTACATTTGTTCTTACATATGAATGTCTAAAAAACAGGTACAGGCCCAGTGCTTCCAGCTGTGGATGTTCTTCATGGTATAAACACAAGGAAGTGAAATCAGATGCCCATTGGCCAACACATTTACTTAGAAAGAATACTACAGCAGTCTACAGCAGAGAAGACAATGGAGCATGTGTTCAAATGTTTACTGTCAAACACATCCTAAAATAATATGCAGAACTGTGGTTGTATGTACTACAGACAGGCATGAAGTTTTGCATGTATACTAAATAACTGCATTGGCACAAAGGCAGGAACTACTAACCACACTGACTGCAGTCACTTGATGTTCCTTGCTCCAGGGTAGGACAATACAGAATCAGAAAATCATAGAATCACTTAGGTTGGAATAAGGCCCTTAAGATCATCAAGTCCAAATATAAAGCTTGCTTTAAGTGCAAGCCCACTTACTTAAACCTTACGGTTTCCTCCAGAGAGGGAAAATACATTGCTTTCAAAGGTACAGGACAAATGTTTACACAAAGTATGATATCCTGACAGCAAAAAAGAGGGAAATCTAGGTGCCCTAATCTCCTGTATCTGAGTCGCAAGGTAATAAAATGGGCAATCAGAGAGGCAAAAAAATTGATCGGAAGAGAGAGGCTTACAGGGTAGTAGTTATCGAGTTGTACCTCCAGGCTGGCAAAAATGGGGTGTATCCTGGGATGTCTGCTGCTTAACTTGTTCACTAATGGCATCAGCAAAGTGAAGGAGAGCCCTCATGAGGTTTGCAGATGATGCTAAACTGGGGGGCCAGTCAGTATCTGCAAGCGCAGGGCTGCCATCCACAGGGACCAGAACGGGGTGGGAGGAATGAGCTAAAAAGGATTCCATCAAATTCAGCAAAGACAAAAGGCCAAAGTGAGAGCAGGGGTTGCACCCTCTACTCAGCACTTATCAGACCACAGCTGGGTCCTGTATCCTTTTTTGAGCCCCACAAGTCAGGACAGACATCAACAAAACAAAGTTCAGGGGAGGCCATCAAGAGAGTGGGGCTGGAGCGCTCGCCCTGTGAGGTGAGGCTCTGGGGCCAGAGCTGGTCCAGCCTGGAGCAGAGATGGTTTCAGGGTTCATGAAAGCATCTTGGTGCCTGCGGGGAGAGGATTAAGGCTTTTCATGGAGTTCCTGGCAGAAGAACAAGAGACAGTGGCATCAGCTGAAACTAGGGAGGCTTGGGATGAAGATAAGGAAAAGCTTTTTCCTGACAAGAACAGGAGGTCGTGGAGAGCAGGCCAGGAGAGATTGTGGCACCTCGAAAGAGTTCAAGCCTTGACTGCCTAAAGCCCTGAGCAACCTGGTCTAACCTCATGTGTGAAGCTGCTTTGAGCAGGAAGCTGAAGGACAGACATCCAGAGGTGCCCTCCAATCTGAATTATTCCTCAGTTCTATGATTTTCCCTTGTTAGTGGCTACATCACTGTTTGTCCTAATTTTTTCACTGATCCTTAAGCTTTAACTGGTATATGACAGGCTGTTGCACTTAATTTTTCACAGTCTATCAGACTGTGGGTAATAGGATATATCTTGTCTGTGAAACATTAATTTGAAATCATTTGTATGTGAGTTGTGCTCCATCTCCTAGAACCTGCTCACTGGCAGCACTGTGGCTGGTAAGCCATGCCTTGCTGAGATTCAGAGCAGTGCTGACTGGCAAGTTGTTTCCCTGAGTTTCTCCAAGAGAAATGACTGTAGTGATCAACCCTCAATATGCCACAGTTTCCCTGATTTCAGATAACTCAGCCACCAGCCTCTTGAGTGCCCTTGTAGGAGTTCATGGGCATTGACATTCAGACAATTGTTTGTGTCCACCTCTCATTTAGCCTGATGCTGTAACAAGGTGCCTTTCCTAAGTCCCAAAAAAGCTTAGAAGCTCCATTCTCATTTCCTTAGAATAAGCTTGGTGTTTTGGTTTTTTTCTTTTTTTTCCCATTTCAACTCTCAGTAGTTCTCCAAAATTTTTCTATAATTGAGAGGCTCATTGTATGGTCCCTTACTGTGTCTCTTGCTCTTTCTAATGCATCTGTAAGCATTAGATTGTGTACATCATCTTCAGCAACTTATCAGTCCTCAAGGTATCTAAGAAAAGATCTCAAGGATGAATTTTTCCTCTAGATGTTTGTTCACTTTTAGTCTGTATCTTTGTAGTTGTAAGAATAGGTATTGATGTTTGGGTAATATTTGGGTAATAGAGTTTTAACGACAGAACTGATGAATCTGAGATACGGAATTATGTGGGGGAGCTGGAGTGGGAGAAGAAGGGTTTAGAGGATCCCATGTTAACCTCCATCTTAGTGTTTTCGATCACAAGCCATAGCCTGTAAGGAGGCATGTGATAGGGATAAAATACTTGTAAAAGTTACCTCCAGCTGTGCAAGCATATTTATGTCTACTCGGCTGGTCTGTAAGGACTCCAGTTTTGGAAATCTATAGATACACATTTTTATGTTTATTTACACCCCTTATGAAAGCTTTTGTCAACTCATTTTTAACTCTGACTAGATATACTGTCTTGATTTAGGCTGTACACATCTCTGGGAATCTACAGCATGAGACAATAAATTAGCCAAGGGGTTTTTTTACTAAAAGGCTCTCAAAATTTGCACTGATCACAGCAGCTTAAACACATAAAGACTGACCAAGAGTAAATGGTTTATTAGGCTGCTCCTAAAGGTTGTTAATTGCCTACTAGTACAGTGCAAGTAGAAGTGCAAGCTGGAGGGTTGAAATGACTTGAGCGGTTACTGGTGGGAAAAGAGGAGAGTATCTGTGATGACACAGCCTGCATATTGTGTGATAACATGGTGTGGACCAGCACACATTGTAGGTAATGCTGTGTCCTTACTTAGCATCATGACAGGCTGCTGCTTCATAACTTTTAATGCGCTTGTCTTGGCATCACCTTCTGACATAAGGCCATGATGATATCCCTGGTTTACTGAGACCCTCAGGGACTACAGCCTAGGCGCTCCAAGCCACATGTCTGGCACCTGAGGGCAGGTCACGCACACATTTTGGAGCCTGTACACTCATGGTGGAGAATGGACAAACCTCAGCCCACCACACACCCACTCTCCTTCCTCAGCGGGACGGGGAGAAGATGGGATGATAAAGCTTATGGATCAAAGTGAAGGCAAGGAGATTGCAAAACCGACTCGACATGGGGAAAATTGATTTAATTTATTGTCAGTTAAATTAGATTTGGGCAGAGAGAAACAAAAACAAGCCTTAAAATAGGTTTTCTAAACTCTTCAGCAAAAGGAAATTTTGGATTGTGTTTTCTTTATCATACCCACAGTACTTTTGAATTGTTCTGTATCCTCCAGGAAGGTACCCACTATTGTTTGAAAAATGTAAGGGGATTATGCTATTTATTTTCTTATAACACATATTTGCACTCATCTGTAGCTTAAATTTAATAAGGAAAAGGATTGTTTTTCTTTAGTCATGCAGTGTGGAATAAAGAGAATGGAAATATACTAAGATGTAGGAAGAAACGGTCTTAACAGTACATTGTGTACAATAAAGCACCATGGTCTTAATGATCCAGCTCTTAGGTAAAACCAAAGTGGCTGATCACACGAAACTCTCTGGTTATGGAAATGAAAAATGCCACTGCACTGGGGCATGCAGACTGTGGGACAATTGCTTAGAAAAAGGAGACCTGGCAAATTAAGCCTAAGGCCAAGCCATACATTTGGGTACCCTTTCCTAGATGAGCATCTCAGATACAGGGTGGCTTAAAGTGAGTGGGAGCTTGTAGCCTGCGAATACTGAAGAGATTCCAGAGAAAGGAAATGGTTAATGACAGATATGAGACTCCTGCTGTTACTGTAAGGTAAGTAGTTGCAACTTAGATGTGGAACAGGCACGTTCCTCATGAGCAATGAAGCTATCATTAAGCCGTGAATGTGACCACTTCTGTTATTACAGTTACATTTCAATTATCTGTTCTGTATGCACTCTTTGGCGCTTTTTTTTGCAGCTCAAAACTGCTGCAGAAATCAGACATGCTCTGTAAAGTGATAGCACATCAAGGTTATGGTCCATTCAGTCCCTGTGATCACGACTGGGTGTTATTTGGTTTCCCCTGTCTCCCCGTATTGTCTCACTGAGCTCCTTTGTGGGTGTGCAGATGAGCTTATATCATATATCATACTCACATGGGGCCTGAGAGTTAAGCAATGTGAAGACTTATAAAAAACAGCATCACTTAAAAGCAAGGGGGAAAATACATGTATTTTTCCTGTTGTGAATGGAAAAGTGTTTACAGTTCAATAGAGAAGTTAAAATAAATATAACAAGTGACACTAAGCACAGATCATGGCTAGTAGGCTCTTGTCCTGCTGGGAGACTTCAGCCACTCCAACATCTGCTGGAAAAGTGGCACGGTGAACTGTAGGCAGTCCAGAAGACTCCTAGAATGCATTGAGGACAAATTCTTCAGATAGACAGCCCTACCAGAGGGGATGCCATACTGGACCCATTGGTCACCAATGCGAGTGAGCTGATCGGTGACATCAAGACTGGAGGCAGCCTGGGCTGCAGTAATCACAAACTGGTGGAGTTCACAGTCCTGAGGGAAATGAGTCAGGAAAAGAGTAAAATCAGGACCCTGAATTTTAGGACAGCAAGCTTCCAGCTGTTGAAGGAGTTAGTCAATAAGACCTCCTGGGAAACTGCATTCAGGGACAAGGGAGCACAATAGAGGTGGCAGATCTTTAAGGACGCCTTCCATGGAATGCAAGAGCTCTTGATCCATAGGTGTAAGAAAGCAGGCCAGGAAGGCAAGAGATCAGCATGACTGAGTTGAGAGCTGCTGGTCGAACTAGAAGGCAGGAAGAAAATGCACATATGGTGGAAGCAGGGACAGATGCCCTGGGAAGAGTATTGGGACACTGCCTGGTTGTGTAGGGATCGGGTCAGGAAGCCCAAGGCGTGGCTGGAGCTGAGCTTGGCAAGAGACACAAGGAATAATGACAAGGGCTTCTACAAGTATGTCAGCCCAAGTAGGAAGGTCAAAGAAAGTGTACTCCACCTGAAGAGCAAGACTGGTGAAATGGTAACCACGAATGAGGAGAAGGCTGAGGTACTAAAAAAATTTTTTGCCTCAGTTTTCACTGGCAACTCCTCTTCCCACACATTTTGAGTGGATGGACTGCAGGATGGGACTGGGGGAGCAAAGTCCCTCCCACTGTAAGAGATGATCAGGTTTGTGACCACCTGAGGAACCTGAATATACTGAAGTCTATGACCTGACGAGATACATCCCAGAGCCCTGAGGGAACTGGCTGATGTAGTTGCCAAGCCACTCTCCGTGATATTTGAAAAGTCATGGCAGTCAGGTGAAGTCCCTGCTGACTGGAAAAAGGGAAACATTGCACCCATTTTTAAAAAGGAGGTTCTTGAGAACTACTGACCTGTCAGCCTTACCACTGTGCCTGGGAAGATCATGGAACAGATCCTCCCAGAAGCTATGCTGAGGCACACAGAGGACAGGGAGGTGAACCGAGACAACCAGAATGGCTTCACCAAAGGCAAGTCCTGCCTGACCAACCCAGTGGTCTTCTCTGATGAAGTGACTACATCAGTGGACAAGGGAAGAGCTACAAATGTCGTCTACCTGGACTTCTGTAAGGCCTTTGACATAGTTCCCCACAACATCCTTCTCTCTAAACTGGAGACATATAGATTCGAAGGGTGGACTGCTAAGTGGATGAGGAATTGATTGGATGGTTGCATCCTGAGGGTAGTGGTCAACGGCTCAATGTCCAGAAGGAGGTCAGTGACAAGTGCTGTCCCTCAAGGGTCTGTACTGGGACCATTACTATTTAACGTCTTGATCAATGACATAGACAGTGGGATTGAGTGCGCCCTCAGTAAGTTTGCAGACGACACCAAGCTGAGTGATGCAGTTGACATGCTGGAGAGATGGAATGCCACCCAGAGGGACCTGGACAAAATTGAGAAGTGGGTCCATGCAGTCCTCATGAGGTTCAATAAGGCCAAGTGCAAGGTCCTGCATGTCAGCTGGGGCAAACCTCGGTATCAATACAGGCTTGGGGATGAAGGGATTGAGAGCAGCCTGGCCAAGAAAGACTTGGAGATACAGGTGGATGAAAGGAAAACTTGAGCCATCAATGTGTGCTCACAGCCCAGAAGGCCAATTGTATCCTGATCTGCATCAGAAGAAGTATGGTCAGCAGGTCAAGGGAACTGATCCTGCCCCTCTACTCTCTACTCTTGTGAGACCTCAAGTGGAGTACTGCATCCAGCTCTGGAGCCCCCAGCACCAGAAGGTCATTGACCTGTTGGAACAGGTCCAGAGGAGGCCACAAAGATGATCAGAAGGCTGGAGCACGTCTCCTGTGAGGACATGCTGAGAGAGTTGTGAATGTTGAGCCTGGAGAAGAGAAAATTCTGCTTATTCTGGCCTTCCAGCACTTAAAGGGGGCTTATAAGAAAGATGGGGACAAAATTTTAGCAGAGCTGGTAGCAATAGGACAATGGGTAATTTTTTTAAACTAAAAGAGGAAAGATTTAGACTAGATATAAGGAAGAATTTTCTTTACTATGAGGATGGTGGAACACTGGAACAGGTTGACCAGAGAGGTGGTGGATGCCCCATCCCTGGAAACATTCAAGGCCAGGTTGGATGAGGCTCTGAGCAATCTGATCTAGTTGGAGATGTCCCTGCTCCTTGCAGGGAGGTTGGACTGGATGGCCTTTACATGTCCCTTCCAACCCAAACCATTCTACGATTCTGTGATTCTATGATTATAAGGACTTTGCTGCAGGAGGGATTTTGCATTGTAACTCTCTTCAGACTGGAGAGCAAAAAAAAAGAAGCCAATCAAAAGAAAATTCTGCAATTGTTCCAGCTAGTTCCATCTTTCGTTTTCAGCTGTGGGACACTGTATACAATATAGAGACAACAGAAAGAAGAAAATAAGTCTTTGATATATACTTTAGAAATACACTAATTTTGAAAAGAAAGAACTGAAATTCAGAAAGAACTTTGCAAAGGAATGTCATTAAATATCTAGACCAAAATGTTGCATAATGCAATATACTAAGAACTATTATTCAACACATATGAATTGTGTAAAATTTAAATTGTTAAAATACCACTTATTTACACAAACTAAAAATATATTCAGAACTTTAAAGCCTTGCCTTTTCCTGTTAATAACAGGAAATCAATAGCTATCTCCCCCTCTTTCTTTTCATTTGTTTGTTTTTCCGAAATAGAGATGAGAGCATCACATTCAAGAGTAAGGAAATTTGAATAGTATTATGGAAAAGAGCAAAACTGCTGGTTTACAGAAGTGGAGAAAACATTAAAAATCTTTTCCCTTAACTTCAGCAGGTTTCGGATTACATTCACAGATCAAATTATTGCAATGAATTTAGAACAAATGTGGGAGTATAGATAGAAATAGGTATTTCTAACCAACTTCTATAAAGAGAAAAGAACAAAGAAAAATTGGAAACAAGACATACAGAATTAAGTTGAGAATAAAGATTAGATAATAATTGGTGAATTAATATCTCCTTCCTCAAAGAATATGAGTAAATTTTATTCATACATTGAAGTCTGTGCTCGTGAGCTGTGCTGAAAGTATAAAGCTTTACCACAGAGCTTTGCAAGAAGCAAAAAGATTATAGGGTGTCATTGTGATTTATACAGGATTTATGATCTCAGGCCACTCATGACTGCATCACAAAAAAAAAGACTTTCATCAAAAGCATAGTTCAGGCTGAGACTTTGTCCAAATACAGACTAAATAATCCCCTCTCCACAGCCTCTTTCTCAATCAATACTTTGAATTCCCAGGGGAGTTCAACAATAAGTAGTTATATTTTTCACAAAACAGATTGCCTCCTGTCTCCTTTCACAGAATTGCTAGCAGTTCATTGGTTTGAAATGTACAAAAATTTTCAAGCAATTAAATGTGTATCAATTTGAACATAGGAGACAACATGGTCTCCTTGGTCCCTAGAGTGAATATTCTATCATAATTGTCATCTTCCTAATCATAACACCTTCTTGGTCTGTGACAATGTTTCTCAGTATCCTGGGAATAAACAGCAAAGAAGCCTTGAAACTCCAAACTGAAAATGTGTGTTGTCAATATCTCAGCCCAGTCAAGGCTAGAAGACAGAGAAAGGGGAAAGATATTTGAAAACTACTGCAGCGAAAAAAAAGAACACAGTGTCACAGGATCTCCAATGCAGCTTGACAGCAGAGAAAAAGAAGGTATATATTTTATGTGGAGGTAATAAAACACAGAACACACAAGACAGGAGCAAATATTACTGCAGATAATATCTGAGGGAAAACTCATCTGCTTAAGCTTTTGAAACATCAACAAATACATCTTCCAATGTATGAATTAGAAAAAGTTAAAAGGTACTTATTTATACATATGTTATTATTATATATACTGTTCAGAAGTGTGAGTTTTAAATGCTAAATTTCCAAACAGATAGCTGAATTCTAAGAACATGATGGGTTATTTTTTCCCAAAACCAGTTTTCAAAGGCTTGGCAACAGAGCTTACCAAAAAACCCTGCACCATATACTGCTAAGAGAGCCTTCTGTACTCTGCCAAGCAGGACCAAACAACATTACCCTAGTAAATATTTTCAAGTTGCCTGGATTGGGAACTAATGGTCTGAAACCTGGAATTAGCTTCTAATCTTATTTCACATCATTCGCGTTACATAGCTATTGGCTAATTTTTTTTCCTTTTTTTCTGATAATGCTAAGATGTGCCTGCCATAGGTGTCTGAAAGACATTTCTCAGCTTTCATCCAAATAAAAGTTCCCCAGCCCAGGAAGTGACAGATGGCAACACAATTACCTCGCCCAGCATTTGGATGGCTGGAGAGGGGCAGGATGCCAATCGTGCAGCCCAGCAGAGATTGACGTGGCATTTGTGAAGGAGTCCCCACACCGGCACAACAAGGGGAAACAGATGAGGGAGCTTTTTCTAATCTTGCAGATTTTACAGCTTGGAGTGGGAATGAGCTCAGAAAGCCAAAACAGTTTTTGTAAGTCTTGTGCAAGAGGGTGTGTCTGATTCACATCATCAAGGGAGCTATTTCCCTGAAATAGGAACTGGTCGCAGCCAGCATTGCCTCACTGCTCTCTGCTTCACACAAATAGACAGTTACAACCCAAAATCCTCCATCTGCATTGTCATCTGTCTCCTCTAAGGCCATATCATGATAGTGATGAACAAATGAAACTAGGTGAAATAAGACATACCCCCTCAAACCAGGCTCTTTTTAAAGGCTTAGGTACAGTACCCAAATAGGTACCTAATTCAAAGATGTGTGATGTCCTTCACTGAGTTTGCCATTGGAAATCACTAAGTCCTGGTCTTACCTAGGGATGCCATGATCCTCCATATCTCACAGACACTATGCCAGGCTCAGAAAGAAAAGCTAGAGTGGCTTATACACAACCTACACGTTCAGGCCAGATATTGTTAGAAAAGGCTCTATGGCCTATATTATTCTGGGCTTCAGACAAGATGATCATAATGCTTATTTCTGGGCTCAGCTCCCCTGAATCAGAGCCAAAAACCAGCTGTATGAAGTCTGTTAAGTATTGGTTTAGAGGTCTAGTTGTTGCAACACACAGTTCATCAGTTGTAGACCACTGACTTTTTTTTTTCTCTATATCCTCATAGTGGATATAAATGAAAAGCTTTTAGCCAACACTGTCTTTCTGCCTTCTACCTGGAGTGGCCATGGTAAACCCCTTCGTGAGGAAGATAAATTAATTAAATTATCGTGAACCAGACATAGTTCTGTGCATCTGGCATGGTATTTGTACTGCCCATGCATTTTAGCCACATTCTTAAAGACATCTTTGTCTTTTGAGGGAGTCACTCATACCATAATTGTGCTTAATGCAGACGTATGTTCTAAGGCAGGGAGGGAAAGAGGGAAGGAATGGGAGGATTTCTTTTGTCACCTGAGTGTTTAAAAAGCACGCAGAAGAAAGTGTCTAAAGGCAAAATCAAAAAGAAGACAACTGCTCCAAGCTGCCATCCCACCAAATGCTTATCGTTTTACTCTGTGCTGCAAGTAGGAATAGCAACTGGCAAGTACAGTTTCAGAGATAAGGTGTGTGTACAAGAAAAACTGCCAGTGTTTACCAGACAGTTATTAATGTAATCTAACTAACGAACCCTGGAAACCCACCCTGCAGGGTACCACTTACAGCCATAGCAATCAGCTTAGCATGAGAAGTTCTGGCTGCTCAGGGTGCAGAAACATCAGGATGTGACAGCAGCCACGATGGTAGTAAGCACCGAGGTGGAAAATGACGAAAGAGTACAGCCAAATTCCAGAAGCCTGGGAGAGAAAGTATCTTCTAAAAATTGAGGCAAATCAGAGACATACAAGAAGAAACACTTACCTGAATTCGTCAGAAATTTAAAGAGATGTTGATGGTCTTACACTATGTCTAAGACTGCAGCCACATAGCAAAAGTTCTGCTCTGCCTACCTGCCTGCCCAGCATGGCATGCCTTTCCTCTTGAGGCAGATGTTGCTGTCAACACCGTGATGTCCCCAGCTCATGCTCTTACAGGTCTCTGTAACACAGCAATGAGAGTGGAGGACATGTTCCCATTGATCTGTGATCCTTCAGGGGAGAAGGTTGCTTAGGGATGATGCAGTGTCCCTGCTTCTTGTTCTGTGTAATCAGACCTCACATGGTACCTCTCACAATATCCTTTAAGATTCATTTATAGTGTCACTGTGTCACAGGCATGACATCTGTGTGGCAAACTGGTCTATGAACATACCAAGAAGCAGAAGCATAATGGCTCATTCAGTGCAAAATGCAAGTTTTGTTGACCGGTCTAACTGACTTTTCTTTCAGCATTTTAAAGGTAAGCCATTTCTGTGTTCCCTCAAACTGATAACTGGAGACCCAAAAATAAGCTACTGGGTGGATGGATGGGTGGACCGATGGGTGGATGGACAGATATATGAATGGATAGAATGTTTTCTCCATCTCTAATATAGTTTTTCCAGCACGCTTGAGTCCTGAAAAAAAACATAATATGTAATCTGAAGAGACCTGTGCCAAAATGCAGAGAGAAAGAAGAAAAACCATGGGAAGAATTATTCTGTATTTTAAAAGAAAGGGATTATTCTTTGGTGTCTTAACTTGTACAGTTCCATTGATTCCTTTCGTCTTTAAACTCAGCTGAAAATCTGATTTTAAAAAGGAAAAGACTAGTGAGAGTTTTAAAAAAAAACAAAGAAAAAAAATCCTCTGTGTAAATACATGTCTGTATGTATACAGAGGCACACCATGAACAATTCATATGCCCAGAAAACTGTTGCCAGGCTTTCCAAGCTTGCAGAAGCCAAATATCTGAGGACATAAAACTCTCAGGTAATTTTTGTTGATGGGTGGAGCAGTCAGTGTTGCTCTGGAAATGAATCTTCATTTTAATCTGTATTCTGTGTTTGAATTAAGACACTTATAATACGCAACTTAGCCAATCTACAATCTACCCTTGTCCCAGGTTTTCCACTTTTCAGGTCCAAGAATTGAAATATAGGTAGCAAATGCATGTGGCTAAGGACCTGACACTTTGATAATCTCCACAGTGGAAATCTTCGGTGGCCAAGATGATGTGTGGCCATGTTTTCTCTCTGGAAAAGAAGTGGAAGTTTAATAGGCACCAAGTCAGAAAGACAAGGGAGGTTGAGAGGGGCTTTGCAGGCTTGCAAAGGAAGAAGCAGGGTTGTATTTGCACACCATGCTATGAAGAAGCAAAATACAAACCTCACACCTTGATGCCCATAACAGGCAAGGCTGCTTGATTTAGATAAAAGTGCCAGCAGGGATGACAAAAACATGAAGGAACATCCTTAACTGCCAGCAAAGGAGGTAACATAACCTGACTTACTGGACAGTCTGTCCCTGACAGGACCAGCTGTCTGCTGCAGGTCCGTTTGTCAGGGTCAGGGTTACAGCAGAGAGCAGTGTTTGAATGGTCCCAGTGAAATTTTGACTCAGTTTGAAGTCAGTGGCCAAAATGCTGCAAGGTTCAAAAAGGTTAATACTCACCTCCAACCTCTAAACCAACTATTAATAATTTATAAAATACAACTCTTAAAAAATCCTCAGATGGTTGGACTGCCTTTAGTGTTTTCACTGCCATGTGTAAGTGACATTAATAGAAGTTCCCTGGAATCCAGCTGATGGAAGAAATATAAATATGTCATGGTGTTACTGCCAACAAAAGTAGTGTAGCCTTTCTACCAGATCTGATTGTCCCGCTCCGAAATAAACATAGTGTAACCGCACTGTCATAACTTTTTCCTGAAATGTAGAAATTACAATGAATCAGCAGTTTGGTTTCTATAGGACACACCTGGAATTTCAAATGTTCATTAGCTTTAAATCAATAGCGTTTAGCATTTTGATCAATATTTCAAATAGTTTCAAGAAATAATGGCTCTTTCCGCTGCATTCATTAGTATCAGCCATTTGGCTGCTTAAGGCTTATTTCTGTTGGTGCTTTTATTTCAGTCATGTGAATTTTCTGTAATTGCACCTGTGATGTCTTACTGCAATTTAGTTAACTATTGTCGTTTAGTTATTTATAAATCTGTTCTTCCATTTATTTATCAGCCTTATGATCATAAAAAATAATGGATAAATATTCACTTACAACTAACAGAGCAGAAACAGAAAACCATTTTTCATAGACTCATAGAATCATTAGGGCTGGAAGGGACCTTTAAAGGCCACCTAGTCCAACCCCCCTGCAAGGAGCAGGGACATCTCCAACCCGATCAGGTTGCTCAGAGCCCCGTCCAACCTGGCCTTGAATGTTCCCAGGGACGGGGCATCCACCACCTCTCTGGGCAACCTGTTCCAGTGTTCTACCACCATCATTGTAAAAAATGTTTTCTTTATATCAAGTCTGAATCTACCTCCTTCTATTTTTTACCATGCTTCTTAAAAAGTGGCTCTATAATGGGATAAAGCAGTACAGCAAGTAAAGTTTAAAGGTGAAATATAAGGCAAGACATAATGTCAGCTGCACATCCTACCTATTTTACTGTAAATATGTGATTATGTGCAGCCCCTACACTAAAATAATTGCATTACAACTTGCAAAGTCAGCCTCTGAGAATTTGAAGGCCTGCTGAAATTTGTGCATTGCAAGTTAAGATTTGATAATTAGAGGATCACTACATATTTTTCCACAAGATAATTTTTTTCTTTAGATAATCAGTGGCCATGTTTGGGAGATTAATAGAAAGTCCAGAAATATACAGTTAATGAAAATTTAGAAAGCAGTTGTTTTCTTCTACACAGATGTATTTTTCACTAACAGTAAAATTGGATATATAATGTTCTTACTTTTTACAAGAAAAACACTGAAAAAATCCATCTCAGTGCTAAACCTCAACAAATTGTGATAATGAGAAATGCTCACAGTCATCATTGCCAGAACTGGGTAGAGAGTTGATGGCAGTAGGCTATTGCCAGACCTTCCTGGAGCAGAGCTGGAGAGGGAAGGGGCATCTTACCAGTGGATTTTATAGATATTTCTAACAACAAGCCTGGAGAGTGTTGGGAATCCCAAGTCTGAGTGCACAGCCTGAGAGCAGACAGAAAAGAACTTTCCAGAACAAAAAGTTCTGTATTTTTAAGCAACTGAAAATTAAGTCTTATAATGGAAACTACAGTGTAAATTTAATAACTGGTACAGCTGTTAGCCACACAATAATCCTAACAGCATTCTAACTCAGAACAGAGGTCCGCAAAGGCCCTGAACAGACAGAAACACAAATACACAATATTCAAAGCTCTTATCTTTTAATCAAAAAGAGATAAGAGAAAATAAGACATCATACAGAACTGTATTTTTTTTCTGAAATTTTTTATAAGCATGACAGGAGAAATTTATTATTTCCTTTCGATTTTTCAGTAGTCAAAGCTATACATTTCCCACTTGAATTTCAGCTTGAGTTTCAGCAAGTCATCAAATATTTTCTATGCGTGCAATTCAGATTTTTTTCGCAGCTACAATCCATGCTTAGCCAGAAATAATTTATCCTTCTAAATCATATGGACTTGAGCTTAACAACCACTGTCGTAGCTCCATGGCTATAGAGGAAAAACTTTTTATTCCCACTTAGTTGCTAAAATGACAAGCCTTGAAAAGCAATGAAAACTTTGTGTCTTGTTCATCCTACCTGATGAATCATAGACACTGTTTAGACATGTAGGCCATCACTGTGTCCCGTGACATAGGAACTATGGGCTGGGAGAGAAACTGGACAGAGGGACAGATCCTGCATCTAAACATGCCAAGCAATGTGCAGAAAACATTGCACCAATGAAGACAGACTGAGGCTCAGACGTTAAGGGAAGCGTCTAACCTCTTTTCCTACACCCTCAAGATTAAGATAGAAGAATACATGAGTCAGTTCAATTAAAAGTGGTACAGAATCAAACGGCCATGTGACTACAGGTAGGTAATATTTTCAGCCAAAATCTATTAGCAAAGTGCTTTGTGAAGACTGACCTTTTAGTTCATTGAGGAAAAACGAAAAAAAAAAAAAAGTCTAAATAAATAAATAAACATTTACCTTTATTTTTTTTCAGTTTTCCAAGTTATACTACTGGTTTATTTTTTTTACCCCTGTGTTTTCCTTTAGTTAGTTCAAAGATTTTTCAACCAATATAGATTGGGTCAAATATTTGGAAGTTTACATTCCAAAGTTGCCACATGACAAGAATATAACTTTTCCCTAGGAGATTTCAGGAGTCAACTGTCATGTCTTCAGTCTCTAACTTTGTATGGAGAAGCTTCTGTTGATATTTTTTCTTGTGGCTTATGGAAGGTCACCACAGGATCTAGCACAAGCTCTCTGTTTGCCTTGGGCTTTGGGTAAACAAGAATTTTCTGTATGAATCATGCTTACAACTCAGCAAACACTTCTCAGCTGCAACTGTTGTCACTGCGAGTGAAAGAAGTCATCCTATCTTCTCCAAGGTCCGACCCTTATCCCCATATCTTTCTCCCATCTTTCTACTGACACAACAGCAGTTTGCTCTCTGGTTCTTATGAGCAGGTGTTGAAAAAGAAGTGGAAGGGCTGCTGTATTTCACTGGGAGTCATGTCTGCTGGTGAGCTGCCCGCATGGAAGACTCTACAGATCATACGAAAAGGAGAATACACATTCATATTCCTCTCCAGACTTCATAACTGGATTGCATGTCTGTAAGAGTCACCTGCACGTACTGTTTTAATCAATGCATTCTTTCTATATCCTCCTTTGGAGATACAGCACATTCATACTTCCTGGAAGTAAAGTCTGGTTCTCACAGGTGTGTTCCTATATCAGTTTGCTGCACAGAGGTTTGTTTGCCACCTACACTCCACTTTTTATGGTCCTTACACATAGTTCTGCTTGAAAAACTGACTGTAGGAAAACGTGCCTTTGTCAGCACCCTCCAGGTGACTCTGTGAGCGTAGCTAATCCAATAAATGGCAGGAATGCCATGAATGACAATGATTTATGGCTGCTTTTTGCTTACATTACTCCTGCAAAGTTCCATACTGCTGAAACAGAACAGCTCCAATGTTTTCTCCCACATTGTCAAGATAATTTTTCTTATTTCTTATCAGTGATACATTCACAGGGCACGTAAAGGCAAAGGGTACTCCAGCTGCCAATGAGATCCCCATTTGCCTTGCTAAACTTCTGTCATTAGCAGCAGGAGGCAGACAAATCTTGGGTGAGTCTAAGAGAGAGTTTTGGGAGCTGACCAATTTTTTTTTCACTTGTAAGAGAGTACACTTTATGTGATGCCAGAAAAATAATGCAGTAAAGTGGGCAAGGTAAAACATGCATCTCTTATGACTCATAAATTTTGTACCTCAGGAATGCTGAGAAGTAAATAATCTTTGTCATGCTATTTACATTTGTCTAGACATTAAACATTCAGAAGAAAGTTTCAAGAAAAATATTGAGCCCTTCTAGTAATGCGTTCACATCAGTTTTTGCTTTAGATGACCTGTCTCCTTTCTACAGTAAGAACTTTAATGTACTATTTTTAAATGAGTGAGGTAAACTATGTCATATAAAGGTTAAAGTGGAATAAGGGGAGTTTCATGAATCAATCCTTAGCAAGGGACATAGAAAGGATATGCTTGAAAATCTGACTCAATTCCAGTGAGATGAATGAATAAGCAGCCTCAACAGCCTTTGGATCAGATCTTATGTGAGTTCTTCTGTCCTTCTGCAACTTTATGGATCAGTGGCATACTCAAGAGGAAATGGAGGTAAACAGAATTGATCCCTTCTGATCTGGGTAGCATACATTCTGCCAGACTCCCACAGCCAGCCCAGGAAGACCAGCAGTGGGTCAGTCACACCGAAATATCACTAGCACATGAAGAGTGGCTTTGGAACAAAAGGCATACAGGGTTTTCCTGTCACCTGTTCTGCATTCTGATGTAAGCTGCTGTGGTTAACGGACATGGTAGCGAGTGTTTGGCATTCAGGCATATAACTAAACTGTGTTACTGTGGAGACAAGGGCTGTGCATGACCAGAAGCATAACTCCAAATGTAGATGCTATTGGCACCTAAAAAACCAGCCTTCATTTAGCCAATAAGGCTGAGCAACAGAAATGGGAAGAGTTCATCTTTCATATTTCTCTGGAGTAGACTCAGTACAGGAATCAAAAAATTGTTGTCGGGGAACCTTAGGCATAAAGAAAATAGAAAGTTTTCCTAAAGCTATCACTGCTTATATTTACCAAGAATCCATTACTATGTAATGTCACTATCTTTCCCTTCATTTTAGGAAAGACAACCCAGCTGAGTGCACTGTGTCATTTAAAAAAAAAAAACCAAAACCAAAAAAACCCGAGTTTTATTATATGCTTTCACCTAAAAAGCAGCATGAAATAAGAAAAGAAGCTTAACACACAAAAAAAACCCAAACCACACAATGAAGGAGGTTAATCTGAAAATACTATTTGCAAGCAAATCATTCTTTCACCCTGCTCATATCACAGCTTATGGGAAAATATTTTCTCCAAATGTTTTTACAGGTCAAGTCACACCTTTTTGGTTTCTACATGGAAAGAGAAAAACAGGAAGGTAAGCTGTGTGTGAGTAAAAAAGTGCTGACGTATGGAATATCTTCCTGACTCTTCGGAGGACATGAGGTTTCTGGCATCCACAGTGAAATCCACTCACACTCAAGACCTTGTTCATGTGAATGAAATAGAGCAATTTCTCATTTATAATAAAAAATATCCCAAGAAGAAGTTTAGTTCAAGGGGTTACCCGGCAAAAATACTTAAACTCTACTAAAACCTGTACCTGTTTATTATAGGAAAGAACTGAGATACAGGAACTTGTTGGAAGTATCCCATGGGTGCACGTATAATATTGCCTTTCCCAAGAGTTCTTGGATGTACAAGTTAATAGGTAGAAATTTTTATTTTAACTTTTTTTTTAATAAAGCTAGTAATTTCCATCATAAGTACTTGCTTTTGCTTTTTCTCTAAAGATCCAATATCCCTCTCTTACTGAAGACCAAAAAAAAAAAAAAAAAAAAAAAAAAAAAGAAGAAAAAATACATTTATGTTTAGATATTTTCTGCATTTTTGTTGTTATTTTTTGTGACTGCTTTTTTTTTCTGTTGCTGCTTTTAAAATGACTTCTCTTTTGTTTTTAGAATAAAAATTACACTTTCCTAACAGCTTTAACAATAATGTATCTAAAATCAATCACATATTATTGTTTTCAATTTCACTTGTTCTGGTAGTGAAAAAGGACAAATAAAACCTTCCTCACAGAGCAGCTAAGAATTTCTGCAGTGTGAGGGTGTGACTGAACCAGGAGCATATCCAGAAGATGTTGATACCTGAAACAGCTGTAACTCAAAATGGAATCTCATTTATGCCCCAAATTTGTGAAACATTAGCAAGTGTTATGGAATTATTGTGCTTATAACCATGCTTTTCTTTGTAAAAAGCAAAAACTTGTCCAGATACAAGAAAGGATGTTCTGAGACATAAAATTCCAAAAGAAAATGGCGTCTCTTATCTCAGTAGCCCAGGGAAACAAGTAGCTTGCCGTAGTAAAGAGGGAGAAGGACAGAGGGCAAAGGTAACAAAGGACAGCTTTATTACTGGTTTTTTCCTTTAGAGCCATTTTTGCAACACCAGTAAGATGAATATTTAGAGCTGCGCATATCACATGAAAGGGTAATCATTTATGTCATATCACATTTATACAGCCCTTTTAATCCTGATGGATTGTAAGGCATTTATTTCACCTCCAGACTTGATTCTAGCAGCTCCTTGAGTCGCAGAACGGAGCCTGGCAGGCTGAAACGCTCCGTCTGGCACAGCAGCCTCTCCACCCAGCAACACGAGTCACCACGCATACATCAGCCCAGCCATCTGCACTCTGTCTCTGCCACTTCTACGTAGGACACATAGATCAGGTCAAGGTTTTGTTAACAATATCCAGAGACTTCTGAAATATTACCCATAGCTACTCACAACCACAATCTCCCAAAAGAGCATAATTTTCTCCTGCCATAAAGAGGTCAATCAGAAGAAGGAGGTAGCGTTGAACAGGGGAAGGTGAAAACAAGATGTTAGAATTTTTTGCCTTAACTGTTAAAAACAGTTATTCACCACAGAGGATTCTGATCTGAGCATGAACACCCAATCTGCCTGTCCGTAGGGACAGACAATATGTGTGGGGAGGCTGAGAGGATTCGCACCATCACTTCTCGCACTGGAGGAGAGCATCCCATTTCCTGGGGTAGGACGCTGCAGCATCCTACAGGACAGACACAAAGGCACAAGATAAAGGCAGACAATTTATCAAAATTCACAGTGTGGAAACACAGTCATGGAATAATGAAAGTCTGTGTTTTATGGCTCTTGAGTTAACCATCTTTAATGTCTCATGGGATGATTGGGTACAATGAAAGTCATGGACACACTTGAAGTCAGACTACCTTTTCGCTCAGTGTTTTTGCAATGGATGTAGGCCAATTTCCAGAGCTCAGAATTGCTGCTGTCATACAAATGAATAATAATTTTGAACTCAGTTTGGAAGATTTCAATCCTTCCAGTAGGTCATGCAATAATTTTTAAATTTTTTTTTTTTTTAAATGAATACTAATTTTTTCTACAAGTGGTTTTGACATCTAAATCATGGGACATGAAAAGAGCAAATCTTATTCTGTCCCTTTGCACCTACATAAACAGCAGATAGGCTCCCTACCGCTACCCCCAGGAGCAGCTGAATTACTATTGAAGTGAATTACAAAAATAAGAAGCTGCATAACTTAGCAAATTATTATTAAGCAGGATGCTATATTTTGTGGCAGACAACCAAAATAGCAAGGCTACAGAAGTTTATATGCTACCATACTTTTTGAAACATGTCAAAGTGATCACCGTTGCAATGGCTGATACAACTAACATGAGCCACAGTCTCATTGCGCTTGGAGCATTACAAATACATATGATGAGAAACCTGAATTTTTTGTGAAATTTACCATCCTGTCAGATTGTTTTTTCTCTTGTATTTTTTTTTAAATATGAAATTATATCAGGCATTAACTGGCTAAATAAACTTTTCTGTGGATGTGAGAATCACCCAGTGTTGCTACTGCTTGTTATAGTATATTGCTGGGAATTTGAGAGAAGCTACCCAGTTCACATGACAGCGGATCTCTTTTTGAGAAAGGTTGGCTTGTAATGAGTGTTCAACATTGCAGCGTCCCCTTTTGTATTTTCCTTCTACTGAAGTTGATTTTGGCCATGATATTTATGCATGTTTGACAGCAGACAGAAACAAATTCAAGTAAAGAATCATTTTTCTTTATTATTACTTCCATTGCTACTAATACTACTTCTGCTGCTACAATTAATATTGAACAGACATCTTAAACAGAAACCAGCCAGGCTAGCACCAGGGCCAGGTGAGAGAGCTGCTCTTACTTGCAGTAGCCGAACAGATACTTCACAGAAATGCACCTTTTTGGGACAGGTGAGATGAAGATTGAAGAGGAAGAATTATCATTTCGAAATTAGACTTTTCCAGACTGATAGACTTATCTACAACAGTGTCTGATGTTGCGGATGTGGTCTTTAAGAACTTGGTCTGCACATCCGTTGAGGCATTGCACAAATTGTGCTTACCTGCTTCTGTGATGGTAATGAATTTGCACTTTTTGTCTGTCAGAAAGAGAAAGCTTGGGGCAGTAGAATTTGCCTGGTCTAGAGACTGATCTAAAATCTGCTGAAATGAAAAATGTGTCCCTCTTGGCTTCAGCAAGAGGGACGCTTAAACTCCATTTTGTAGTCGCTATAAGGGCCCAAAAAATACAGCTATCTCCTTGTATGTTCACATTTTTAAGCAGATTTGTTTCCAGGTGTAGTTTTTATTTAATTATTTTCTCTCTGCTTTTGTAGTTTTACAAATAAAACAGTCTGCTGGCATTGGCAGAAATTACAATTCTCTTGTGCACACAGGAAAAGAAAGGATGGGAAGCATTAAAATCCTGAGAGGCCTCTGTGTCTCAATACACGGATAACTCCAGTAACTCATTAACCGTGTCTGCCTTTTGTCAATATTGTGTTTGCAGCTGAACATGTTGTGTTTATACTATACATACAGACATAACAATGCTTAAGGTCACTCCATGGGCAAATAATCTTAGCAAATTTCTCTGCTGTTGGCAAAGCTACAATAGAATTCATTTCATTATGGGGTGGAGTGCAGTGTTTGTTGGCTGCATTATGTCTAATGGTAAGAAGTTTCTTAAATACACTGTGTGTGATAGGGCTCATTTGTACTGCAAGGCAAAGTAAAGTTCAAGATTTTCTAGTTCCTCTGCTCTGCTAAACCCACTTTAGTATCTTGTTGCAGTGCTTGTTCATTTTCTTAGCACTTTTCCTCTAAAATAGCAGCGATACACTATCTCTGATGTTACAGTCCAAGATGAGGACATAGAATTTTGGTCCCTGTGCACAAATGTCAGGTCCCTGAACGAAGCCAGGCAAATTCTAGTGTTTGTGGGGAGACGAGGGGGAATACTCTTGCTCTCAAAAGCATTTAGTAATCTAAAAGCTCAAAAGAAAAATCAAAATTATATCACAATAAAAGTCCACAGGTGAATAGGATGCTGCAATAGGCTGGTGGGGGCAGACAAGCCAAAAGAAGGAAATGCTCTTCTCCACATGATTTGTTTCAGGTCTCAACAGCTTGCTGGGGTGAATTAATGTCAAGGAACTTAGTTTGTTAGTTACGAGAAACAAGTTTATGTTCCCTTTCTTCTGAAGAGGTTTTATTCTTTGATAAAAGGCATTTCATTATTGCATTAATAATGCATCCATAAATTGCATTAATTTGGTCATCTTTCTGATTACTTCTGTAAGAAAAACTTTTTCCTAGCAAAAGGAAAGTTCCCCAAGACCTTTCCTCAAACACAATTGTCAACAAAAGTAGAACTGAACAATTTGTTCAGGCTGGGAAACAAAAAAAAAAAGAGCATCTGAAACTGCTCTCAGTTGAAGAAATAAATTACTAGTGACATTATAAATATTATTCCAGAGGAACGTCTTCTCACTTACAAAACACTATGCCTCCTTTTAAAAAAGACTGTTCTCAAAAAACTCAGCTTTTATTTGTAGCAGTTGCAAAATGATATGCAGCGGTATTTATCAGCACAGAACACCTGTTGTGTAAGAAAAAACCTACTGCTAGGCATCCACTTTCTCAATCTTCCCTTTTCTAGAGTAAATGCAAGTAACAGCACCTTCCCTCGTCCTCTCCAGGCATGAGTCCAACCTTGGGAGCTCCTTCAGACAGTCGTGTTTCTGCCTTTCACCAAAACTCTTGGCTGAGTCCTCGTGTAACGATATGATCATGCTTGACATCTTATATACTAAGAAAGAAATAGGCAAAATTTTCCAGTCTGTAAGTGTTTAAGTCATCTCCACTAGTTAAGGTCTGCAAGGTCACCTTGGCGGGATGAGTCATGCAGTTGCTATGGCAGCCTTGCTTCTCACCTAGCCTTTCCATGAGAAGTGGTATGGCAGAAAATCCACTCACAGCAATGTCTACCAGTGATACTGATGGTGCATCACAGCAGTTTTACTGGCTTTTCCTCTCTTTTCCCTCACACCAATATATACGTGTGCAGAGCCAGACATCTGTGATTCTGTGAGGACCATGTGGTATTTCTGCTACAGTGAGTGTATTGGCTTTATGTGGCAAGGTTTTGGCAGCTGTGCAGCTGCAGGGGTGGCTTCTGTGAGAAGACATCAGGAGCTTCCCTCATCAGATAGAGCCAGTGCCAGCCAGCTCCAAGAAGGACCCACTGCTGGCCAAAGCTGAGCCCATCAGCAACATTGTTAGTGCCTCTGTGATAGCATATTTAAAACGGGGGAAAAATTGCTGTACAACAGCAGCAGTTGGAGGAGAGGAGTGAGGATATGTGAGAGGAACAGCCCTGCAGACGCCAAGGTGAGTGAAGCAGGAGGGGGAGCAGTAATGCTGCTGCGGGCAGAGATTCCCCTGCAGCCCGTGGAGGACCATGGAGAGGCAGAAGAACTTCCAGAAGAACCATGTGAAGAACTGCAGTCCATGAGAAGTACCCACACTGGAGCAGTTAATGGAGTACTCTCTCCTTTGGGAGGCAGCCCACGCTGGAGCAGGGGAAGAGTGTGAGGAAGATGGAATGGCAGAGACAATGCGCGATGAACGGAGTGCAACCCCCATTCCCCATCCTCTGCGCTGCTCGGGGGGTGGAGGTCTGGAAATCAGGAGTGAAGTTGAGCCCGGGAAGAAGGGAGGGGTGGAGGGAAGTGTTTTAAGATTGTTCTTATTTCTCATTCTCCTACTGCATTCGTTTGGTAATAAATGAAATTAGTTTCCCCAAGCTGAGTCTGTTTTGTCTGTAACAGTAATTGCTGAGTGATCCCCCTGCCCCTTTCTCAACTCACGAGCTTTTCATCATATTTCTCCCCCTGTCCTGTTAAGGTGGAGGAGTGATAAAGCACCTTGGTTGGTAGCTGGTGGCCAGCGAGGGTTAACTACTGCATCCAGAATAACATACAAAGCAAATAGTCTGACAGATTATTCACCACATGGGGAGACTCCCCTTGCCAGGAGCAAAAGAATAGGGAGGTCACAGGATACCTTCCTGACAAGCACCAGAAGATCTTGGGAAAAGCAATTCCCCTTCTGTGTACTTCTTTCTCAACCCTAATCCACTCCTCACTTCAGATATTTTTAATACATTTGGGAAAAAGAGCATCTTTCTTTCTTCATTGTGCCGTACCTAATTCAATCAAGCTGAGTCTTGAATGGATATCCTCTCCACTGCAGGAACAAAATGCGTTATCCCAGTAACTCTACTGCAGAGGAGTGAGATACAAATGGCTGGCTGTTATGTTAGGGCTGAAAGTGCCAAAAGAGGTTTCTATCAAACAACTCAGACAATGCCATGGGCAGTGCTCACTCTGACAAGTTTTCAGCTTTATAAAGATTAACTTCCATTACAAGTTTATACACTTTATGAAGCAAAGCAGAGAGGAGAATAGAGGTGGAAATTGAGGAAAATCTTTACTGTGCTCAGCCAGTGGAAAAACTTTATGAAAGATTACCCACATTCATTGCTGGAGAAGAAGTCTTTCAGTTGGCTCATCAGGAGAAAGACCCTTAATCTATTTTATCAAACTAGAGGCTAATACAGTTCTGGATTTTATAAAGCTAAATTTCCCTTGTGTGTTGCTTTACATAGTAGTAAAGTAGATTAAACCAGTGTGTGAACTACATTATACTTTAATTCTCTACTCAACAAGGTGAAAAAAATTACATAGAAACCTGTTTCAGCAACTACATTATAAAGGTAAAGGCTAGCAAAATCTCCAGGTTCAGCTGTCAGTAAATATTAGCAGTGAAGAGATACTACATGTCATCTGAATTCAGCTCTGAGATATGTTTATATCGACTCTATGATATGCTTTTATCTGTAGGTGAACCAGTTTTGAAGAATAATGGACAATTTCTGGGAAAAAGCTTTAGATTAGCTGTTATGACACATAAAAATAAGATGCAAGTGATGACTATAATTACCAGATCCCCAATTGTCTGAGTATTTTGTTTGGTTCATACAAAACAAACTCTGTAGTTTCACTTTCCCGGAAAAGTAATTTTTGCTTGATTTGCTTATACATTCATTGGAGCAAATACTGATCTTTTTTCACATGTGGTTTCTGAGTGACATGAACATGACTATACATAAGCATACAGGGGATCAGATTTTCCTTGCACAGCTGTGTGACTTATGAGTCTGTCACAAATAGAAGGGGCTCAATCTTCTAAGTTATTTTCAAACATGTATTTCCAAAGACTGACATTTGTCTATAACCCATATTCAAGAAAAAAAAATGTCAATTTCTTCAGTACAAAGTATGTTGCTACAGCCTTTACAGAGAATTTGATTTTTACATCTCAGCATATATGGTGCAGCCTGTCCTTTTGAACCCCTGGTTACAAGATCCACAAATACAGGAACCTTTAGAAAACCTGATCCTTATTTAGGTTCTCAGATAAGAGAGCAGAAAAATTGTACCTCATCAGCAATAAAATATCAGTTTCAGCAATGAAACCTTAAAGGTTGCAGGTGACAGCTGACAGTGTAAGTTTTCAAATGCAGGAAAACCCAGATAGAGTAGATAATGTAGAAAATCGGAGAGAGGCTGCAGGGGAGTGGGGATTGAGAAAGGGAATCTATTTTGCTTTTAAGGTGAGATTTGACAAGTTTTAGTCTGGCTTACTTCTACCATTCCCCAATTTGTATGCATCTTCATTTTTGTTTTCTTTATAATCCAACAAGTAATGTTCAAATTGTGCCCATTTTACACAACAGATTGGGGGAAGCAGCTAGGTAAGTGTCTGTAAGACACACTAGACATCTATCTTGCATGAAAGTGTTATTAATAGCAAGGCTTCGTGCAGCAAATGATCCACATGGGCTGATCTCTCCATCCCCTGCAGCACTACAGAAATGTCAGTGAAGCCTCCATAGGTGTGGGGTGAGTCAGACCAGACAACTGGATCTGAGCATGACGACTCTCTCCTGACCTGTTCTAGTGGCAAATGCATACTTGAGAATTTATGGTGTAAAATGGGATTTGTTTCATAACATTTTAACCATGCAAAATGGCAATAGATATAGTTAGAAACCAGAAACGACCTGTCATGCATTGTATTTTCAGCCTGAGGTGTGAAAACTGCTTGCAGCATAACAACAATTTTAAGTCGTGTCAAGATCTAGGAAATTAGAGTCACACTTAGATCTCAAACCCTTATCTTCCTGCTATAAGTCAAAAAAAATTTTTTTTTTCAAGGACTCCTCTCTTCTAATCTCCAATAACCATGATATTAGCAGCGGTTATGAGCAGTTTTATTATTTCATTCTCCAAATTTTATGTTCTTCAGTGCCTCTAAAATATTTCACTTATTTCACAATGTAAATAAGCACCTTTCTTCCCAGCACAAACTATATTCATGAAGATGCTATGCTATTCACAGTGCTGTGTAACGCGTGCTGTGCTAGCATTAACAAATGAATTATGCACCATCCGAACATGTTGGGACAACGGAAGAATGAATGGCCACCTGAGGAATTTCTTCAACCAGTGAAAAAATGTACAAAACAACTTTAAAAATGGATGATAATTAATGCTAATGGTTTTATACTTATTGACTATAAAGTACACCCAAGAAAAGAAACTGCTGTTATAATGTATGGGTAGAATACATAAGGAAACTTCATAGCTTAGTTAGGCCCTAGACAAAACCTGATCTCATTTACATCATAGCTCTTCAAATGAGAATAGGAATACTATTAATATCGGTGCATCTCTTATAGAAACGTATTGCTCTGGATGGCTCAAGAGTGTCAATGTTTTATCTTAACAGCGAGCGTTTAAGCCCAGCAGGTTGCACTTAACTCTGTTCAAATGCTTTTATATTAAGCAATATTTGAACATAAAAAAATAGGTTTTGATGAAATTCCTTGTTTTCTTCTTATTTAAAAAAGTGGCCAAAAACCAGCAAGCACTGATTTAAATGTCTCCATGGTCCTTCCAATGCAAATTATTCTATAACTCCACATCCAGAGACTTCACCAGGAGAAAACTCACAGGAAAAAAAAAGAGAAAATATGGCAAAACAAATGTAAGGATACTCTGAGAGCCTGATTAGATGCTTTAAGTCACCACTGTCTAAGTACATCTTCAGCAAAAATAACTTGTTAAAAATTCACCACATTCCATTAAAGATAGATTACAATTCCTTTTCTTCCTTCATCCAACCTTGCTATGTGAATGGAGGGAGATGTCCTTTTAACTGAGAATTTTTGCCCTTCAGCACCTCCCTTTTCCAGTTTAAGTAGAAGATTATGTACTACCACTTGTCACTGTAAATGAAAACAAAACAGTCCTTGTGAACTCAGCATTAGCAAAATCTTCCCTTCTCCTGCCCCTCACACCTCAGAAACTGTCTGAAACATTCCCTTTCTGTCCAAACTCAGTCTGAGACAAGTAAGGGTTTCAGGAATACAGGAGAGAGTGCAAATTGTGCACACCACCATTGGTGGGAAGATCCTAAGGACTGCTAAACTCTGGTTTTGCCAGTCTTCCTGTGGAATATTGTTCTACTCGTGGATGATCTTGGAGGACACCATGTCTCCAGCTCACACAAGTTTCATTGTAAAGTTTGTGTTCTGTATGACTTGAATGGAGGAAAATAAAAATTTTAATTTATAGACTGTTCAGTTTCTAGTGTGGCTGGATTTGCTTCATTGCTTGCTTTGAAAAAATAGAATCAAATACTTAAATTCTTAGCAGAAGTTGACTAGCAGCCAACAGAGACTTGAGCATGGCCCAGATATGCCTATACCATGCTAGTTCAAAGAGAAAAGTCAGGAACAAAATCAGCTTTTATTGCAGATTCAGTCTCTATGTGTTACTGTCTTCACAATGGACTGGGATAAAACATGGTAATCCAGCCAGAAATGGTGGATACATGAATTCTGACAGCTACCTGCTTTTCTAGAGTAAGAGATAATGTCAGCCCAAAAGCTGATGTTGAAAAGTATTCTTGGTAATGGACATAACCAGGCTGTCCTTCTACAGTGAAGGTCTTTAAATGGAATCTTCCCATTTCATGCAACTGACAAAGGCGAGGTGCATGCCTTCCACAAAATGTGTTGGCCACCTCTTTGAAATATTCCGAGTTACAACCACCATCATTTTCTACTGCTCACACCAGATGCTTTCCAAGCAGGAGATAATTTTGTGTGGGTATCCTGACAGCTTATTGGCAGCAATGATTGCATCAATGGAGAATAAAATACACAGTTGAGTGTTATCAACCTGCTGTCTGAAGCTACCTTCACAGTCTGTTATCTCTTCCAGTTGTTTCAGACAGATGTGGAGAAAGTGGCAGGAAAAGCACTGATCCTGGCAGAGAAAGGGGAAAGAGGAAAGGTGGTAGCTGGTCCCTGAGCTCTTAGGAGCAATGAGAGCCTGCTGTGATAGGACAAGGGGCAATGGTTTTAAAACAGAGGGAGGCAGATTCAACTTAATATAAGAAAAAAGGTTTTACAGTGAGGGTGCTGGAACAGTGGCACAGGTTGCCCAGAGAGGTGGTGGATGCCTCATCCCTCGAAACATTCAAGGCCAGGTTGGATGGGGCTCTGAGCAACTGATCTGGTTGGAGGGGAGGTTGGACTAGTTGACCTTTAAAGGTCCCTTCCAACCCTAACTGTTCTATGATTCTATGAAATGGGACCTCTGCTGTGTTGTGGACAAATAGTGATAAATTCAGCAGTTGTTTGCATGAGAGTGCAGCAATCCATGAATATGAGCATGGAAATCTGACTCATGTAAATCAAAGACGAAATTGCCCTTTAGTATTTACAAAACTATACAAAGAGGACACAACAGCTCTGAGTCTCCCCACACATTATTGGAGCTTTGCTGTAGTCACTTGCATCACCTGGAGACAGTTTTGTACCTGAAGAGACTTTCAGGGTTCTGCAGTAGCTTTTTGTGACTTTTCCAGTTTAAGTGCCACAACAGATGTTAGAACAGACTATTTACAACCACAATATTGGTCAATTTACCTGTGAGCCTGCTGACAGCAGTACAGTCCTGTTATTGCAGTGTCTTCCATATCCCACACAGATAATGAGTTATATTTGGTTTACATTTTTAATATGTGCTATTCATACACAATGATATATGGAAAAATACTAGCTTTAAGTCTCAACTGCCTCTTGGCACAATGACACATAATCAATCAGAAATATTTAACAAGGAGTCATATTTGCTTCAGGCTTGAGGAAGGTATGAGTTGCTTAAAGTGGGGGATGAATAATTGCAACTCTTAATAAATTCCACTCTTTCCAGTTGCAGTTTGTCCTTTATCAGCCCTGTTGCATAGAAATCACTTATTTACAGGAAAGACTAACTGAAATTCCCTAATACAGATGAGAATTGTGTAATTCAGGCTGATTAAAGGGGGAGTTTTCTGTTATGTGAAAGACAATTTAAATTACCTGTTTGCTGTTAAGAATGAAATGGAAAAAAATTTCTTTTAAGAAATACACTGAAAGAGTTCTTTTATTATTGAAAGCAGCTACACTTCTTGATCTCCATAATTACACATGCACTACATCCACTTGTGTGACTTAATCTGGCCTGTGATTTTAAGCTGCAATTCTAAAACCTCGCAATATTTTTCTATACTGTAAACAATGAACGATAACAGAAACACTAGCATTTCTCAACAACTTCTTGGGTATGGAAGGGCTATTTTATTTATGGTCCCTTAGCTGCTAGCTTAAGGCCTGCTGTGCAAACACTGAGGTCTACGCTGAACCTTATGTACTTCTTTTCTCTAACACCAACAGAGGTTCCAACCTGGTACAAAATCGTCAAAGCCTCACACTGATTTACACTGACACTACAGTGTTCCAGCATGAAATTTACTTTTACTTGCTACTTCAGCTCCCCCTGCGTTAACAAAACTGGGAGACGTTTTCTCAGTGGAAGCGAAATTAATGTCTTGCTATGTGGACATCAGAGTAGGTTACACTTGTCCTGCCCAATAAAGGACATCATATTAACCATTACAGTTAAATCTTTGGTTAGAGACTAAAAGGAAACTGTTAATTTAAGAAGTAATTTTATCTGAAGTTTTTTAACATGAGGACAAACTGTGGTCTGCTGACAAGAGTGATACTGTCTTCGTGAGCAGAAAATTCCCTTGAACAGTGAACAGACTGTCATCACAGAGGTTACATCTGCAGAACGAAATCGTACTGTGCCATTAATTTGGCGAAAACTAAACGTGACACAGTTCTTGATCCTCAGCAAGGACTTGCCATTGCAAAGACGTTGTTAACATACAGAGCTCCTGTTTACAGCTGTTGTTAAAATGTCAGTTAGACAAATCAGTCAACCAGCCTCCTTTATCCCTCTTTGCCTTTTGCTGCTGCTGCTGAGCTGCTGCTGAGAAATGAAGAGTTTTTCACGGTAAACAAAGACGACCTTCTGATAGGTAGAAACTTTCTCTTTTATTTTGTTTTCCAGTGACAATAAATGTTTTGGGGTTGAATCTGTGTGTCAGCAGCTGCAGGCATGCTGGGAAGTTTTTTACTTATAGATTTTTACTGCTCTAAGATCCAGAGACTTTCAGCAGTGACGTAACCTCGTGGAGGAATACAAAGCAAAAAGGGGAAAGGAGTTTCTGGAAAGTTTTAACAGATTATTTTATTATGCTTACATAGATAAGGAGACATAAAAGCTCATAAAGCATATAGAACAGATGAAAAGGTAATTAGAAATAAACATTTTATTGTAATAAACAGTGAGGATTGCAGATCACAAGAAAAGAGGTTTCTGCTAGGAGGAACACTGTCTTTAATGGTAGGACTAGATCTTGAGGTTTGATTTGTTCCTCTTTCAAACTACAAAGAAGATTTGGTGTTCCAGAGCTGAATCTGGTGCCAGAAGTTTGCGAATAGGATGTGATAAGAGCACCTGAGAACTTTCTCTATATCTAGGAAGCACTCCTGCAGGGTTTTGCTTTGGCTTTGATTGAAAGTAGAAGTCCTGCTTTACTAAGGACAATTCTGATCTATCAGTGCTTTGGAGGGAGGAAAAAGCAAACCACCTGATCTCTGTATTACGATAAATTGTGTCACGGAAGGCTAACAATCCACCAAGGCAAGTGACCTTCACACAGTTTAAACTGTTATTTCCCTAATGAAGTCTGGTATATGTTGATTTAAACAATCACCAGCAGAGTGAGTCAGATGCTCTTTCCTTGCTCTGATCTTCCATACATGATTAAGGAAAACTTAGTAAATTTTATTCCCGGCTAGATTTTAAATTCTTCAGAAGTCAAAACATAATTCAAGTTGGGTTTATAAACATTGTGCCTTCCAGACTTCTAAAACCTCTTATTCTCTTGTATATGCTTGGAGTACAGCTTGTTCCTTGACAAGAAGAAAAGGCTGGCTATGGGACTAATCCTTTCTATGTCTGGAAATAGTATTTAACAGAAAAGGGAAAAAAAAGTCTTTGAATGAAGCTTTACTTAGAAAAATGCTAGCTGCTGCAGCAAATACTTATAGAACCATAGATTCATAGAATGGTTTCGGTTGGAAGGGACCTTTAAAGGCCATCTAGTCCAATCCCCCAGCAAGGAACAGGGACATCTCCAACCAGATCAGGTTGCTCAGAGCCCTGTCCAACCTGGCCTTGAATGTTTCCAGGGATGGGGCATCCAACACCTCCCCGGGCAACCTCTCCCACTGTTTCACCACCCTCACTGTAAAAACTGTCTTCCTTATATCAAGTCTGAGTCTACCTCCCTCTGTTTTAAAACCATTACCCCTCATCCTATTGCAACAGGCCCTGTTAAAGAGTTTCTCCCCATCTTTATCATCAGCCCTCTTTAGGTACTGGAAGGCCACTATAAGGTCTCCCCAGAGGCCTCCTCTTCTCCAGGCTGAACAGCCCCAACTCTCTCAGCCTGTCCTCATAGGAGAGGTGCTTCAGCCCTCTGATCATCTTCATGGCCTCCTCTGGACTTGCTCCAACTGGTCCATCTCCTTCTTAGATTGGGGGCTCCAGAGCTGGACGCAGTACTCCAGATGGGGTCTCACAAAAGCAGAGCAGAGGGGCAGAATCCCCTCCCTCGACCTGCTGGCCACGCTGCTTTTGATGAAGCCCAGGATGTGGTTGGCCTTCTGAGCTGCAAGCATGCATTGCTGGCTCATGCTGAGCTTCTCATCCAGCAGCACTCCAAAGTCCTTCTCCTCAGGGCTGCTCTCAACCCATTCTCCATTCAGCCTGCATTTGTGCTTGGGATTGTCCCAAGTCTGTGTTATCAAGACTGCATGAAAATCCATACGACATTGTGAATTTGTGACTGATTGTCGTTATTTAGTCTCCTTAACAGTGCAAGTTATGGTGGATTCTAAGAACTCTGTTTAATTACTTTAATGCTTTGATCACTCCTGTGCACATACAATGTTCAAAAACCATTAACAATTGTACTCAATGTTTGGCAGATATTTGGTCTTGAAGGAAAACTTTTTACTAAATTTTTCTTTCTCCTTTAAAACTCACTGTTGTAGGTTGATATCAAGATCTAGAAAGCTAAATCATATAGGAAAGGGGACAAGAGTATTTATGGTAGCAAACAAATAGGTTGTCAGAAAATGTCCTTCAAATAAAATCAGAATTTCCAGAGATTCTATCCTCCACTTTACAGTGCCAATTCCATCACACTGGCTGCTGTCAGATCTAAAATAGTCTCTCCTTTGTAGCTTCAGCCATGCAAGACAAAAACAATTAACCCAATCCACTCCAAGAATGCTCCAGGTCCTTCAATATTGTTTTTCTGGTATCTGAGAATATTAAATACTTCATCACTTACCAGTTCTGTCAAGCAAATAAACGTAACATGTATCTGAAAGCGTAAGAAAGAGATTTGTTCATGGTTTCCTTCTGACTAGCAATACACAGACGATTCTTACCCTAACTGTTCCTTTTTTTCTGCTTGGTTCTTATATTTCTGGAATTAGCATACTGAATTCTCAAACATTAGAAGGGGTCCCATTATTCTTATCGCTATGGCAACTCAAAAGCTTCCCCATTTTTCTGCTTGGTTATTAATCCAGTCATCAGGCTTTCCCTTTCCTCTTCTCCTTCCCCATCCCTTCTCACTCATATTGTCTCTTATTTTCACATACAGAGTCTTTTATTATCTGTTCCCTTTAAAAGTAATTTACAGCACCTTCCTTAATTCTCTAAGATTATGTTTGAAGGTGTTCCTTCTGTTCTGAGAGGCATCTTCACACCATCTTTCCCTCGCAGGATGCTATTGCTTGGTGACATCGGCTGTCACAGCACTGCCAACACCATCTGTGAAGCCAGAGCTCCAGAATTTGTCAGTGCTGGCCAGAGCTGCTACCCTTAAAGTGGAAATATCAGTAAGAGTGTATGCTCTCTACCACCCTGTGCTCACGAATCCCTTCTGCTGTGCTCAGGGTCACTGGACAGTGGTACTAGAGAAGGGAGCAGATATGGCAAACCTTCAGGGGCACCTCTGGCTGGGACTCTGGGCAGCAACACTCTACCTTTTAGTAATGGTCAGTTCTGCAGACAACTGTCTCCACTCTCCTCATAAGACTCTTTACTTTGGGAATGGTATCTGTTCACCTTTAGACATTTGTTGTTCTAAAGGAGGCCAAAGACAAGACCTTCTTTTTCTCATAAAGCAGATGGTGGCTCCTCTGCCCATGGAAAAAATCATAGACTCACAGAATCATAGAATGGTTTTGGTTGGAACGGGCCTTTAAAGGTCACCCAGTCCAAACCCCCTGCAAGGAGCAGGGACATCTCCAACTAGATCAGGTTGCTCAGCACCCTATCCAACCTGGCCTTGAATGTTTCCAGGGATGGGGCATCCACCACCTCTCTGGGCAACCTGTTCCAGTGTTCTACAACCCTCATCGTTGTAAAAAAAATATTCCTAATAGCTAATCTAAATCTACCTCCCTCTATCTTGAAACCATTACCCCTTGTCTTGTGACAACAGGCCCTACTGAAGAGTTTCTCCCCGTCTTTCCTGTAGGCCCTCTTGGGGTACTGAAAGGCCACTATAGGGTCTCCCTGGGGCCTCCTCTTCTCCAGGCTGAGCAGCTCCAGCTCTCTCAGCCTGTCTTCATAGGAAAGGTGCTCCAGCCCTCTGATCATCTTCATGGCCTCTCCTGGACTTGCTCCAGCAAGTCTACATCCTTCTTATGTTGGGGGCTCCAGAGCTGGTGGGGTCTCATGGGAGTGGAATAGAGGGGGAGAATTTAAAAAAAAAAAATTTTGACCTACATAGCTTCCAAGCACATACGTTGCAAGAGAATTACTTTCCTACACATGCTGCACTCTCCCTCTTCTACTGCTGACAAAATCTCAGTGCTTGATGCATTCAGCCCCAGGATATTTTCATTAATAACTCATAAAAGGCAGTCAGCCTCCTGAGAAAAATAAAGTGTGTTTTCTAATATAACCAAATAGCTTGACTTTTGAATGGTTTACATTTGCAACTGAGGCCCTGTAAGCAGTACAAATTATCATCAGTATGTGAGGTACTTATGATTAAAGAATTAAAAATTTACATGCAATTTCCTTATGGATAAGTGTCATAAAAAAAAGAATGGATATTTGCAGAGTGTATTATTATAATGTAGTTATATTCAAGGTATGACATACATGTTTATATAGTAAAACATGTCTCCTTTACGTTTTTTTTTTCTTTAAATATATAATTCTAAGAATGTACTAAACTATTTGGCATAAAAGATCAAAAATTTAGTAGTAGAGACTTGTTTATCTTCCTGGAACTCCATTCTGGCCATTCAGGTCCATAGGGTTTTGGTTCAAAAGCCATTCTTCAGCCAGCAGTTACGGACATAGCCTCAAGGGCACCAACCTTCCCTCTTTTTGTGTCATCATCAACAGAAAGGAGCAGCCTTCTTTTTCAGTTCCCAAATGTCAAATGTTATGTACTTTTGTATGCAAAATATGATGACTTTTGCTGACGCTAGGAGCATTTCACAGGACCAAAGCTGATCAAGATTTCTCCAGTCTTACAAAATAGCAATGTAAACACCACAGAGAACATAGTAAGGTTGGAGATTTGGTCACCCTCAAAAAAAACCCTCTCTTTTTGAAGTATTGACTCAATCACAGCTTGATCCAGAGTCCAGTGATAACACCTTACCCTGTTAATGAGACATCTTGCAAATGTAGAGCATGTTAAACCCAAATCTGGGTCTATAGCATATTTTTATGCATAATTTTGTCCAAAAACTGCAGCAGCACAAGCTGCAGCACACACTGCTGTTACCAACAGTTCTAGCTGCTGTGTGTTTCTCCGATTCAGCTAATGGGAGAAGCACACTGTTTTAATAAGAAACACAACCTGGAAATATCCTGTGCCAGTCCTCCTTGAAAAGTAACGGTAGCCTGGCTGCAGAAAACCTCCTGGAGAGTGCTCTCTTTTTCCACAGTTGCTCCAGGCTGGGAAAGGCACAAAGCACTGCTGGGTAACACAGATCTCCTTTCTCCGCTAAGATTTCCATGCTGCTGGGCAGCCTGTGACACTGGCATCATGGCTTATGCCTTTAGACTGCTCCTGGTCAGGCAGAAGAAGTGTTCACCTGAGAGAGCTGCTAGCCTTAACGTTGACAGTGTGAGCCCTCAAGGGAGACATTGAGAGGGTAACGGAGGTAGCAGCTGGTGATATTGATTCTTGTATTGGCCTACGTTTATTTTTTGTATCCTCTCTGTCCCAAGTATTGCCAGGGGTAGTAAATCAGAGTAATTAAGACAACCCTGCTATGAGATTAGGAGAAGAGAAATTGCAAAGCCAATTTTCAGAATGGTTTGGGAGGTCCTTCATTCCTATTCTGAATGCACAGGAAAAACATATTAGTCAACAGCAGTAGGACTGATGAATCCCTTCAGTCTCATGTTATCCCTCTCCCACATCTTCCATGTCCTATGCCTGCAGCCCAGTAAATATGAAGTTTTGGCATTACTAGTAGCATTATTTTTGTACTGGCATAACATTGCAGAGTTTCAAGGCCTCACTGGGCTGTAGCTTGCCTAAACTATTACAGCATGCCTAGCCATGGCAGCAGCTGTCTTGCAAGAAGATAAGCATCATCTCAGTTTGATGTAGCTCCTTTTCAGCTTATGGTGACAGCAGGCAGTTATTTTGTGTGGACAGAACCATCCATGACCATACAGTCAAATGTGGTGTGGCAGACCGCAGAGACAGGATGGTGCCAGACGTCGCAGCCTTTAGGCACAGATCACAGCAGTCAGTCAGGGGTTGCTAAGGCATGCAGGCCTCACATTGGTTGGGTAAAGGCAGTTTTAGAGACAACAAAGAAAACAAAAAAAAAACTTAATAACTGGGAACCGACGGGGGGAAAAAAAGGAGCATGTACACAGACTTGGCTGAGAAAACCTATAAAAATAAATTCAGGTGGACCCAGGGCTGAGAGGGAAGATAGTAGCAACGTCTTCCTTCTCCCAGCAAAGAGGAGGAAAGCCCCATCATTACCATCACATCCTTCTGAGCAAGAAACTCAGAACACTGATGACTCCCTGCACCAGCTACTCCCTCCCCTTTAATGGAGCTGTGAACCCTGGGACTCAGGGAAGCATTTGAAGGGCAAGCATAGCAGTGGAGAGACTGGCAGCTACTTGGAAGGGTTTCTGTATTCATTTCTAGCTGCATTATTGATGCATTTTAGTATTAATTCATGCCATGGGTATTTTGACTGGCACAAGTGCACTCCAGATATAACACTATCATTCTACATTATTACAGATTCTGCACATACACACATCCCAAACTCATGACATTTCCTTTTTATTTTTGATATTAATGAAGTTGAGATTTTTAATGGTGATTTATTTGACACTTTCTAATAATCATAATGAAGTAAGAGGTAGGCAATAACCTTTTAATCAATGCCATAATTATAAAATAGGTTCCCAAAAGAAGTCAATGATTATCTATTGTTTTCTACTCCTGTTGTTTGCATTGAAATTTGACTTGCCCTTCATTTATTCCAAATATATTTTGTAAAGCTCATTAACATTTATCAACAATGTTTAGCAATGTTTTCTTTTTAAGCCAAACTCTCTACTCTTTGAGACCACAGTATATACTCTTTTGGAACAAACAAAAATGCGTTATCTGTATTTTAGATCATGTGAGATCTAAATGCTAAGTAAAAGACATCTCATCTTCATTTATCACTTTCTGTCTGCATTGTGACCTATTCAAAGGTATCAAGTAATTTTTATTTAGTGCACTATTATGGATCATTTATGGACTTAGAAACTGCTGAGAGGATTGTAAAACAAGTACTTATTGTTGCCAATGGTTAATGACAATCTTAAACTCAAGCTGAACATTTACTTGTCCTATCAGCTGGCCAACAAAGTTAATTCAGTTCCCATTGATCCAGGAACCGTTAAAACCAACATAAAATGTATAATAAATAAATAGGCATCCTCATCCTTGGTCTGGTGATTACAAACAGAAAAGTACGTTCTACAGGAACTAGAAATGGTCTAGATTCTGAAACAGAGCACACTGGATGTTCAGATGACAGAGGCACTAGAAATACCTGAAAAGGGCTGTTTCATGTCCAGACAAGGGCAATGAAGCTGGTGAAGGGTCTGGAGAACAAGTCTTATGAGGAGCAGCTGAGGGAACTGGGATTGCTGAGGAGGCTGAGGGAAGATCTCATCGCTCTCTACAACTACCTGAAAGGAAGTTGTACAGAGGTGGGTGTTGGTCTCTTTTCCCAAGTAACTAGTGATAGGACAAGAAGAAATGGCCCCAAGTTGCATCAGGGGAGGTTTAGATTGGATAGTAGGAAAAAATTTCTTTACTGAAAGAGCGGTCAAGCATTGGAACAGGCTGCCCAGGGAGCTGGTGGAGTCACCATCCCTGTTCAAAAAACAGTTCAAAGGTATTCAAAGAATGTTTATATGTGGCACTTACTTTGAGACATGGTTTAGTAGGCATGGTGGTGTTGGGCTGAGAGTTGAACTTGATGATCTTAGAGGTCTTTTCCAACCTTAATGATTCTATTCCATTCTATTCCAGGTATATCTGTGTTTTCTCAGATCTATGGACAAGCAGCACTTTGCTCTTATTTACAGCACAGTTTAGTGTGCCTCCCGTTCATACTAACTACAAAACAACATGAATCTATGAAGGGAATGTCTGCATGGTCCTCGAGTCTGAAGAACAAATTGGCAAAATTTTCCTTTATCCTTTTGATCTCAATGTTATTTCCCTTTTATTAGATAACTAGACATTTTCTCTTGCTCATCAGTGGCCACTCTCATTTCTTTATCATCTGTATGCTCGCACATATCCACTGACTTGAAACTCTTACTCTGTACTTCAAATTCCTGATGTTGCTTGGGTTTTGCTGGGAAGGCGGAGGCGGGAGGCAGGTTGGCTATTTTTTTTAACTTGCAAGTCACACTTGTTTATTCCCAGCATTTTTTGTGGAGAGCTGAATACCGCACTGGATGAGTTCTCACAAAGTACCTCAGCATTCTTTGCTTTTACAGAGCAAACCCAAGATTGCCATATGACAGCCAGCTTTTCATTAAACAGAAGATCAAAACGCTTGGAAGGTAATCCACATAATATTCTGGAACTGAAAAACAGTGAGGGCTGACCCATGTTCCGCCCTCCAGATGAATACAACCATAGGAACAGAATAACCAGTGGCTGCAGCTCAAACTGTGGCTGCCATCAATGCCCTGAACCTGGAGTGCTTATGTCAACTTCCCTTCCGTGGGCATGTGGATAGAAAAATCAATATCAGCTTCTCTTACTCTGTTATTTACTTGTTGAGCCTGCAAGTGCTGACACCGAAGAACATTAAAATAATGATCTATTAATTTCATCATATCTCAGAGGTTGTATTTACATATACTTGATGTGTCAGTACTGATTGACTAGCTTTGCTTTCATGTTATCTAAATGGAGATGTGTCTGTATGGAAGAAATACACTTGGAAAAGCTGGGCATAGTGTGGATACATGTTATGTTAATGTCCGTTGCTCTAATTAATATTAGGACTATTAAGATATCACTTTGACTATATTACAGAAAAGATAAACAAATACAGGAAAAAAACAAAGATTTTTTTTTTACACCACTTTAGCTATTTCATGCTGTATGCTTGGTAGCAAGTTGAGACATTTTAATATGTCTTGCAATATTATATTTTACGGTCACATAAAGTAAGACTTTATGTCAAATTTGACATAAAGTAAGACCTAAAATATTTTCCAAAAATGGCCACAGTACATTTTTATTATCATATAATCATACCAGTTAAGGAATAATTTTTTTTAAAGTAGGTCATTACAAAGCACTTTATTGGATTCTGGTGTTGTCAAGGATACCAGTATTTATGGCAAATGCCTCCAGAACCAACCTTGATTTTTCTGTAACAGGAAATAATCACAGAGACTGAGATATATTTATATAATTTGGTCCTATGAGAAACAGAATGCCAGTTTAAGCCCTAGAAGCTTTTGTAATCATACCATCTACACAAGAATACAGCTAATCTTGACATCTATTGCTTTCACAGCGCTCTGAATTCTTTCTAGCAGCTGAAAGAGAATGCTATGTTATGAATAAAAATTGATGTTTGAATCTGTGTGCAGCATACCAACTGCTGACAAATAGTAAGGCTTCCATTCATAATTAAAAAGGTGGCACTCATGACCAATACTCTGCTGTCTGCATCCTCACAACGTGTTTGCTTGAAGGCTGACTGTCCAAGAGAAATTTCCTTACTCATCAACCAAATGTACCAAGGTCAAACAGGAACTGTCAGCAAAACTTATTCCCAACTATTAAATATTGAGAATTCCCAAATGCCCATATTCAGGGAACTGACACTCATTCTGACTGTAGCTACATCAATTCACACTGAATCTGGTGCAGCTTGACTAACAGACACCAAAAACCTGTGCAAGAGCATGTAAGTCATAACACAGCTCAAGGAGCCAAGGGAAAGTTTCCCTGAAATCTGAAACTTGACTCACAGTCGGTCAAAGGACAAGTCAATTCTGAAAGATGAGCACTGCTGAGATTTTGGTTACATCCACAGGTTTAACAAAAGAGGAGGTTATATGTGTTTTTTTCTACGTTCAAGTGCTCCTTCTTGTCTCTTCTCTGCATTTTATCTGCACTAGTGTTAACACAACTGCCTGCTGCCCTGTACATACTGGAATATTGTGATGAGGTTCCCCCTGAGCCTGCTCTTCTTCAGGGAGAAAAGGCCTAGCTCCTGCAGTCTTCCCTCACAACACGGGTTCTCCAGCCCTTTGATCATCTTCGTGGCCTTCCTTTGGACCCTGACCAGTCTGTAAAAGCAGAAGGTGGGAACCACCCATCAGCTTTCAGTGGAAGCACAAACTTGTGCTTAACTAATGAGACCTTGATCATTACTGGAACATACAGTTCAGGAGATATTTGGAGGAAACAAAAAAAAAAGAAGAGGAAAAGGAAATGAAATGAAAAAGGAAAAGGAAACAGAAACAAAAAAAAAAAGAGAAAGAGAAAGAGAAAGAGAAAGAGAAAGAGAAAGAGAAAGAGAGAAAGAGAAAA
>JAAGAY010147384.1:60661-99245 GCA_011801015.1 Ardeotis arabs
GAAAAAGGAAAAAGGATCATAGTTATGATCCATAATGATACCTTCTAGAAGTTTATTGAAAGTTGCTGACAATGAAGCACTGTCATAGGCAGCATCACAGAAGTAGTAGCAATATTTCTGCAACGTGAACTTAATCTGTTGTGGTAACCCTGTTCTCCACTGTTCAGAGTCCATTCAGACTCTTTGGCTTGTTTGTAAATCATCCAGTTTTCCTTCTCTTTAAAAGGAACAGATTACAGGACATGTGAGTATCAGTTTCCCTTGGAAAAAAGCAGAATGAACCTCTTCTTGACTGAGCTGACTGAGCGGGGAAGGGACCTGCTCTCAAAATTACAAAATGCTAGAAGACCTCCATCACGTTGTTTAATTGTATCACAGGCTGAGCATGTAACTGCTGCAATGTTTGAACAATGTGCTTACAAACTAATGGCCTTTCTTCATCAGTGCTTAAATATGGACGCAATTTATGTTAGCATTATAAAAACAATCTAAAGAGAAAGGCAGTTTAAGCAATAAGTCTTCTGTACTCACAACTTAATTGTTTTCTTAAAAAAAATCTCAAGGATTTTGCCCTTTTTAAAAATAAAAACAAATATATACAAAAAATATTATCTGTTCTCGCTCTACACAAAAAAAAAAATATTTTTAACTGAGCTAAATAATTCTTGCATTTTTATTTTTAGCTGAGCTAAACAGGAATATTATGATGAAAGGGGGGGAAAAAAGCTTTATAGTTTGCACACAACCCATTAATTATGTTGTACAGTCATTAGTAATTTGATTACAAGAACACTATAATTTCCATTGGCACTATTAAAATGGCACAGCACAAACTCTGTAAGACACTGGTATCAGGATATGGAAGTCCTCCAGCAGCCACTGAGCTAGGCTTTGATTTCCATGATGCTATAGTGATTTGTACCAGCTGAGTTTCTAGCTCATTGTCTTTTGTAATCTAGTTGTGTCTGCAATTTCCATTTTAATTAATTCAGTCTTAAAGAGTTTCCTCAATATGCCTTTCTACAAAATTCAGCTGCTAATCAGCATTAATGCAATGGTATCACTTTCACAATTGAATTTTTGGGAATTTTGTGTAGTTCTAATGGTGCTATGTTTAAATATTCTTTCCAGATGTTTTAACAATCTTCTTTCTTTATAGGAAGAACCCAACATCACTGAACAAGTATTAATCATTGTTTTGAAAATCTATTAATGAAGATGAATATGCATTGTATGGGTTTGATGATGATCCTTATCCTATCCCTTGTGATAAAGAGCAACTCTAATTCTTTGCATGTTTCTTACATCTTTTCAAATGCAAATAATAATATGAATACTCTTCTTTTTCATCACAAACATAGAGTAAAAAGAGATAGTAAACAACTATAAGGTTCTTACTCTGCTACAAACAGAAATACCAGATTGAGATTCTGCATTTTATTACTAAATTGCATCAGAAGCAAGATATCAAAGAAGATTTAAAATATGCAGCCATTACTACTTGATCAGGAGCATCTACATGCACGTTGCTCTGTATTTTGTACTTAAGGTCAAGTCTCTAAGACCTTTGCATTTAGTAGTCTTACAATTCAGAGACACGCTTCAGATCTGTGTATTATTTAGCAGTTTTCTAAAACTCAGTCTGATAACCTGCAGATCATGATTCCAGCTCCATTCAGTACATGCACAGCGTACAGCATGTGAATAAATCCACTGAAACAAACAGAAGTGTTGACACATTTGAATTTACAAACTTCTTGTAGTACCAGGCTCAACTGGGCCTCTGAAATCACTCATCACATCTGGTTCTGCCATTGTTTTTCTGTTACAGAGAAAAGACAAAATAAAATACGTCTTTTAGACTGATTCCTGAGACAGACATAAGCAGCTTTTTAATCAGCAAAGATTAAAACACCTCCTTGGGTGCTTATGAAGCAAAGATAGTAGATTTTGTATGTCTCATTTACTAAATATGTGTTCTTCTGTTGCATTGTGCAACATTGTCTAATTGCAGGGACTGTTCCTGGCATTGTACCCCATATGCCAGAATTTATTTTAGGAATAAAAGAAATAATTATTTATTTCTGAAAATAGAAAAAAAAAAAAAGAAACTCTAAGAAAAAACTGTTCACTTGGGGCATTATCTATAATTGCTTGACAGGTAGAAGTTGATGCATGAGTTGTCAGACATGAGTTGGGTAATAATGTGTATCCTTTCTAGCTAATAAATGATAATTTATAAAACTGAAGGACATTTTAATTCTTTTGGTCTAGTGGCAGCTGGCAGTAATTTTTATTTACACAATGCTCAAGGAACTATCTCTGAGTTTGTTGTTGAGGAAATTACTAATCAGAATGAGACATTTTGTCTCAGTTTCAGTAAAGATCCTACTGTAACTCTTGCCAGAGTTGGAAACACCAGCTGTCCTCAGCCTTGCTCAAGCCAAACTTTAATTTACTGAAGGACAGCTTTACAGCTTTTTCTAACATTCCTTCCTTCCCACTGATATTCCCTCAGGCAATTTGCTGCTTCAGAGATCAAAGTAAAGCATTTTAAAGAATAGGGATGATTCTGGAAGTGGTGATGGAGGAAGTATGTGTATAGCGTCCATATATTACCATCTGGCAAACAAATACATCTCCTGGCAATGTTGCCATCCTACAGAGGCTATTAAGCGGTTTCAGGGCTAGAGGTGCAAAGCATGATCAGTTTGCTCATGTTTGCATCTCATGGTTGGATGATGGTCCTCAAAAGGTGGAAATAACAGTGAAAATATCAGATTTAGCAGCATAATAACCTTGCACACATCTATGCATCCTGTCAGTAGAAGGCTAGTCAATAAAACCCTTGAAGTCTAGGCAGAGAGTGACAACAGGCCATATTAGTTTTTTTCAGTGAGTTGTCCCCGTTGACTGTGCAGAAGGCTTAGATGGTCACCATGGTTTAAACCCAGTCAGCAACCAAGCAACACACAGGCACTCGCTCACTCTCTCTCTCTCCAGGGGGATGGGGGAGAAAATTGGAAAGAAAGGAAAACTCATGGGCTGACATAAAGACAGCTTACTAAGACAGCAAAGGAAGCTGTAATAATAATAATAATAGTAATAGTAGTAATAATAATAATAATAATAGAATATACAAAGTTAACAATGCACAGTTTCTCACCATCCAATGACCAATACAGCCCATCCCAAGCAGTGGTTGTGGAACAGAACTGAGAGTGATCTCAGAACAATCCTGAGTGGCGATCTCAGAACAATAATTTCCAGAAAAAGACAGAGATCTGCTCATCAACCACTTATATGCTGAGCATGGCAACTATGGTATGGAATACTTCCTTTGGCCAGTTTGGGTCAACTGTTCTGGCTATATCCCTCTCAGTTTCTTGCACCCGTGCATTAGGAAAACGTGGGAAGCTGAGAAAAGTCTGATCTCTTAGCAACAACTAATAACATCAGTGTATTATCGACATTTTTCACACATCAAATCCTACACTAAATCCAAAACACAGCAGCTAGTGTGTTTTATAAAATGAATTCCATCTCAGCCAAAACCAGGACACTGGTCCAGCTCATCTCAAGGTATATATTCATTACAGGTGTTTGAAGGTGACTGTGACAAATAAGGAGAGATTTACATGGAAAAGCCTTCATCTGCATGGAAGTCCAAGTGGCAAATGGAGTAGGTAATTTTGACAGTAGAATAGAATCACACTTTATCTAATTGGATATTCTGCCATTAATATCAGTGCTATATTTCACAGAAAAGCCAAACAGTTTTCTAACATCTGCCATCTGCAGCCACTCACAGTAGCATTGTACCAAAGAGGAATGTTCTCTGTCTTTACTGACTATGAGTTTATAATTTTATTGAAAGGATTTTATTACTTATATGCCATCAAAGACTTCATACTCCAGCCTTGCTAAAGCAGTGTCTCACACTGGGATGCAGTCATGTGATCTGTAATGTCAGAGTGCCTACTAGTGACAGAAGATCCCACGTTCCTAAGGCTCAGTGGACTTTTGATTAAGATAAGTATTTATAAAAATGCTGCCACATCAGCTGCTGTTCAGGTATATTTCCTGATACGTTCCCTGATCTTTGCGGTATGCACCTCAATCCATCCTTTTGAATTCTGCATAAAGTGTTTTCTTGTGCTTCTTTTGATCTAAAGGTAAATTCTCTCTTACACTGGTGCAAATCCACAGTAGTGGCACCAGCCTCACTTAGTTTCTTGTGTTTAAGCCAAGAGTTCTATAAAATAGCATCAGATGTTTGTATTTACAAAAATTATTAATAAAAACTTTCCTTTGTTTCTGTGTATGTGTAATCACTTTACCTTTAAACGGTGATGGAGAGGTGTACTGATCCTAGGATTAAAGTGACATGCACAGAAGATGAGCTGGAAAAGCTGAAAAATCACATGTAAGAGTAGATTTCCCTGAGCACAGAATATGAAATATTACAGAAAATAATTAATGTCAGAACATTTACCATTTTCAGTCCATTACAGAGAAGAGGAAGAAACATAAATTGGATTAAATGCTCTATAGATCAAACAGTCCAGAACAAGGGAGGATGTGTGTGTGTATGCAGTGGCCTGAAGCTGAGGTTGGGGGAAGGAAATATCTTAAAATGAGCAAGAAAAAAGAAGAAAGAAGGGGACACTGACAAAGAATTAAACGCTGGATCCTCATCTGGCGCAGATACCAAGACTCATCAAAGACAAGGTTTTGCCCTAAAATCTCTCTCTAATGAGAATATAAAGCAGAGATGCAGGATGAGCAGGAAGATTTTATTAATTCTCTGCAAGGCCTTTGAAAGCCATCTAAAACATAAATCTAAAAGGTTAGCTTGTTGTTCACTGCATTATACAGCTAATCATAGATATTTGCTTGCTGATTTAAATGAGTGCCTGTAGGAACTATACCTTCAACCAGCAGGACCTCAGAAAACTCAAGACATCTACCATGTTCCATCTCTACTTGCCTCACCCACAAGACCAAGGACAGCAGTCTCCACAAAGTCAAAGAGATAGAGGAAACAGATCCACTTGAAACAATTACAAACTCCATGCAGCATTTTTGCAAATGCTCTTTGGACCCTTCCTGGGACCAGCAGACAACAAGATACTGTGATGTGAGGGATACCTTGGGGAAATTTTGGAATCAGTTTTTCCTCCAGCAGAGTTTTCTGTCCTTTCCTCTCCAGACCCTTTACATTGAAAGAAATGAGGTTATTCAAAGACTGTAGGTATCCTAGAAGAAGGAATACAGTCAGCAAAATAACTTGCAAAGTTGTAAAGGGTAGCTAACAGGAGGAGAAGAATCTCTTGATGAAGAATCTTCTGTGATGAACAGGGAGGACATAATCTTCAGTAGATGAGTTTTAGGTTCAATGTTAGGAAATATTTACTAACAATCATACCAATAAACCGCTAAGAGAGATTTTCAGGGGAGTCTGTGGAGTCTCCATTTGTTCAAGGCGTGACTTGTCCAATGTGACATGGTGATAGCTGACTACAGTTAGTTAACAACAGCTTCTAGCTCACTTTTCTGGTTCCTCCTCTACTCTCTTTCCTAATACCACTAATTGTAGTGTTTAAATCCACTAATTCTTCACATCTTCACCAGTCTAAATTTCGAGGTGCTGTTGTCATCCTCTAAATTGAATATGCATTGGACAGACAAAACTATCAGTGACATTAGGTGTCTCTCACTTCAGATGAGATGTCTAACACTGCGGGCACTTAATTGTGTAGAACAGAACAGAACAGAATAGTCCCAGTTGGAAGTGACCTACAACAATCATCAATCCAACTGCCTGACCACTTCAGGGCTGACCAAAAGTTAAAGCATGTTATTAGGGGCATTGTCCAAATGTCTCTGAACACTGACAGGCATGGAGCATCGACCACCTCTCTAGGAAGCCTGTTCCAGTGTTTGACCACACTCTCAGTAAATAAATGCTTCACAATGCCCAGTCTAAACCTCCCCTAACGTAGCTTTGAGCTATTCCCACATATCCTATCACTGGATTCCAGAGAGAAGAGCTCAGCACCTTGCTTTGCACTTCTCCTCCTCAGGAAGCTGTAGGGAACAATGAGGTCACCCCTCAGTCTCCTTTACTCCAGACAAGACAAACCCAGAGTCCTCAGCCTCTCCTCACTGAGCATGTCTTCCAGCCCTTTCATCAGCTGTGTTGTCCTCCTCTGGACTCATTCAAGTCCTTCTTAAATTGTGGGGCTCAGAACTGCACACACTATTCAAGGTGAGGCCGCACCAACACTGAACACAGCCAGATGATCCTCTCTTTTGATTGGCTGGTTATGCTGGGTTTGATGCACCCTGGGATGCGGTTTGCCATCATGACCGCCCGGGCACACTGCTGACTCCTACTGAGCCTGTCACCCAGCAGCCCCAGATCCCTTCCTGCAGGGCTGCTCTCCAGCTGCTCCTCTCCCAGTTTATACTTGTGCCCAGTGTTAATCCATCTTAGGAGCAGAATCCATCATTTTGACTTCTTAGATTTCATCCCATTAATCATAGCCTAATGCTCCAATATTTGTAGATCGTTCTGCAAGGCAATTAGTCCTCAAGATAGTCAACTCTTGCATGCTAATAATTTATAAAAATATTGAACAGAACCGGCCCTAGAACTGAACCCTAAGGAACATTTTTGGTGACTGGTCACCAATCAGTTGTAGCCCCATTCACTACAACACTTTGAGCTCTGCCCTTCAGCCAGTTCTTCACCCAGCGCACTGTGAGGGACAGTATCTGAAGCCTTGCTAAAGTCCAGAAAAACTACATCCACCGCCTTCCCTTCATCTGTTCAGTGTGTCACTAATCCTGATTTAGGATCCTGTCAATTACACCAATTTATCACAAATAGATTATTTAGATCACTTAAAGAACCATTACAAGAGGTATGAGCAAAAGTGGTTTTAATATGATGTTGTGACTTAACAAAGTTCAATGGCAAGGTTCATGCTATTAATTACTGCATGGAAGAAACATACAAAGGAAAATTGAATTAGAATTGAGTTAGATAGATTGAGTCACACAGACTGGAGACACAAAAGGGTAAAGAAGACTCTCCCATTGAGTCACAAGGTTCAGAGTGGACTCCCTTGCTTTCTAAACTCCTAATGGAGCCTAGGTGTGGCTAGATCCAATCCTAGTCTCAGACTTGGACAACAGTTTATATCTAATGAATTATCTCATACAAAGTAATGTTTCATTAGTATCAATCTAACATGCAATCAAAGTTACCATAAGGTTATGTGTGGTATCAGTCGCTTACCAAAGATCTGCCACTGGTAAAACGTCTCTCTGCCTCAAGGAGTAACCTTGAGAGGTGTCCCTGCTCAAGGGAAGATCATCGTCATGCAGCCACGCTGCCTAGCAGGGAGAGCTCAAAGAAATCTCACTTAGGCTGTCATATTTATGGAATGAAGTGGTTGGCTCGCAGTCAAATTACCTGCAATGGAAAAGGTATGCATGGACTCCTTGTACTCACAACTTTATTTGTTCCTTGATAAACGAGTCTCGGAAAAGTCATTTGTTATTCATGTATTAATCACATGGTTAGTGTTCCAAGCTCATATGCATCGATGCTCACTGTGTCACTTTGCTGCTTCAAGGGTTTTCAGAGAACAGATTGAAACTAGAGGAGTTCTTGGCCTGGCTACTACTCAGGCCGTTACCTCCTCCAGAGCCTGCACCAAACCACCGCCAATCTGGTCAGGGGGTCAAGTGCACCCATCACAAGGTGGGAGATCTTATCACAGAAGGATATCAAACTAGTTAAACAGGACTTTCCCTTTGTGAACCCATATTGACTGTGCCTGATTATTGCATTATTCTTTAAATGCCTTTCAATAGTATGCAGTACAATCTTCTCCATAATTTTCCTCTAAGCTCCTCGAATCAGAGGACAGCCATGAAACCTGGGATCAAACTTATGCAAGAACAGCTGAGGCTTGAGAAACGGCCAAGAGGAGTTTCACTGGGGTCACTTTGCTTTGGTTCAGGGGCTGTGTTTAGGCTTCCGAGCTTGACCGTGAATTCAGCTTCTTGTAGGTGTGCCTGTGTGAAGGCACCTGTCTAGTTCATCCTATCACTGAGGTAAGAATTTGGCCTCCTGGCTCAGCTTTGGACCTGACGTGTCACTCTTGATTTGTCTGGCAATTACTGAACTCTTGATTGAACCTTGCTGCTCTCAGGAGACTTGCTCTGCTCTCCTCGTCTGTGTGCTGTGGGACTGTGTCCTAGTTGGTGAGGACATGGCTGCTCTGCCTGCTTTACACTTACTCTAGGCTCCTGCTAGATGTGGATGGTTCATGGACATTTCATAATTTTATGTGACAGGATAATATAATTTATTCTGTAAGCCTTAGACATGAAGGACTGGAGCTTCTTCTGGAAGTGGTACTGATCAGGACTTTTTGCTCACCCCCTGTGTCAACATCCAAGGTTGTACTATCTACTCTGGAGTCGAAAGGCTTGCAAACTCACACAGTTGAGCTGGGTGTACCTCAGCAAGCCTGGTCACTGTCGTGGCTCATGGGACAGACCTCAGACAGGGCAAGACTCTCTATAACTGTCAAACAACTTGTCATTGCTCTCTGGATTGCACTGTAGATATAACCTCCATTCTTCTCTAGGAAAGCAAAATGATAAATGAATCGTTATGTTCCATGGCAAAGTCTCATCTGCAGTAGCTGACACCTTGCTCAACCAGAAAAATATGTGTCAATACTCAGGAGCTGAAAACTGAGGTGAAAAACATTTAGACTTGAAAGAAAGTCCAGACTCCATCTAAGAAAGCTAATAACTATTAAAACATATTATCCACAGAAATGTGATTTTTTTTCTTCACTTTGAAAAGCTGTGCTGTGCACTACCCAACTGGTTGTCCTAGATGGTGCTAATTGTTTTAGTTTTGAATTGTAGGAGTTTTTTAATTTGGGGAAGGACATTGCAGGCCTATGTGGTTCTATGACTCCTATCATCAAGCACCAGTTCTGCCTATTTATGCTGTAAATTGTCATGAGCGGAGACTGTGCTCACTCTATGTTGCTTTACAGCCCAGTTTGTCCATAAATGTGTCTCCTCTGTGCTACGACTGCTAGAAAATAAAAATCATTGTTATTTAACTGTTTTTATTCCCACAGTAAGGTGGTGAAAAATAAAATAAAGGTACAGGTATAAGAAGGCAAAATAGTGTTAAGAGAAATGACAAAATGGAAACAGCAACAAAAACTGAAAGGAACGGTGCTCAGCTCCTCTCTTCCTCCCTACCCTCCTGTCTCCGCATTGCCTCCTTCAGCTACGTCCCCCTCTACTCTGCCCCAAAGTTATCAAGGTCCTCTTTCTGCAGGTGAACTGAGGCTGGAGCAGCCTTTTCCTGCACTGAGCATCAGGACGCTCACATGACAGCCACTTCCATCGGCGGGATGAAGACCAGTCTGGCCAGAGGGAAGGCATGCAAGTCGCCAAAGTGACACTGGGAGGAGTCCTGGCAAATGGTTCCTGTTTCTGGCACTTTCACCTCTCTGGCATGGCTGCCAAGAAGGCACTACGTGAATATATAGCACTGCCTCAGACTGCAGATCATCTTCAAGCTAAAAGGAGTTTTATTACCAGTTTAAATGAACAAAGATTTAAGCCAGTGCTGAGAGCTCTGACAGTCCCATCGCTTTTTTGTACGTAAGTCCTGCTAAGTCTTGTTTCAGGCTCAATGCCTCCATTCAGAATGTCTCCTTTGAGAGGGGCACAATCTTTATACCATCAGAGTGCAGAAGGGAGACAACACCATTGCGTTTATCCTGAATCCACTATTGCCAGCTGCTGCCCAGGATCAAATATGGACAACAAATAATCAGTGCCCTGGATTGTGCTGAACTTTCACTGCATTCAGACCACTTCTTCGAAAATTATCCATGCAGCAGGTTCAGATCATTCTACTCACATCAATGTGTAGGGGACATGCAAATGAAGTATTAGTCACTGCAATTAATATTTTGCTGACTGTCTGTGATGAAACATCCTATTGCTTTACAAACCAGTCACCTCCACACACATATTCCCTCCCTAGCCAGTTTTCTCTTATCCTAATGGCCTTTTAAACAGTAAGCTCTTCAAAATGGGGACTTCACATTTTGTATGTCTCCATTGCTTCTTGTGCCATACATGTAGTTCTGGTGATCCATCCATGCCACAGTATACATACAGCAATAAACTGAGGTTGTATTTGCATAATATGGATCATTTCTAAATTTCTGTAAGCCAAGTCACGCCATGAAATGATACCATTCAGATTTTTGAGCTTCTCTGGTCGATCTTGTAGTTTTTCGACACTCACTTGAAAATTCTTCCTCCTGCAAAGGCAAAAATTATGTAGTGTATACAGATTTTTATAGTCAAAATCCATAAAGCCATTAATCCATGGGAATGTTTTAACTCTTAGATAATCTTTGGCCACAGCTAATACATGAAAAACTGCTGATGCAGATCTAGTCTGGGAAGACAGGTTATGACCCCAGAAGATTTTTTATACTTACAATGAAAGTTATCCAGAGGAAGTGAGGTGGAGATTGGATTTGAAATCAACTTTTATGTCTTAGGATTTTTTGTATTTATAGGTAGAACCCCTCTCCAGAAATCTACATCAAAATGCCTCCCAACCGTCTGTGCTGAAGTTTCTGTACTATAAGCAAGAAATTTACTCTTGCAAATGCCAATGATTAATTCCTAAAAAATCTTTTATGAGACACTATGCTTGTGAGATGATATAGGAAAGAAATAATTTTTAATGACAATAAAACAACAATCTAAGCAAGTTTAAGGTTTCAGCAAAGCTACCCATTGCTTTGATTTCTTGCAGGTTATTATAATTCTGCTGATGCCAGCCATTTCTCTCTGTAACTATGACAGGTTACACGTTCGCAGAAGCATGAGCACTCTGAAAACACGGCTGTGGTGTGAAATGGGATGCAACCAGGTCACTACTACAAAAGCAGTTCTCTACCATGACAGGGTATGCAGCCATTGTAGGATATGCAACCAAGGTATGCAACCATAGTTTTTTACTAGGATACAGTCATTCTCTGTCCACTTTTATTTTGTATTACCCACTAGATTTTGCACAAACTACAACAGGAGTTAGCCAAAATTCCTTCACATCAACCTTAAATTAGCTGTGTTTAAACATCTAAATCTCAATTCTCCTTATTTCATGGTCCATTTTTCACCAAAATGAAATAGACTTTTCACAGAAATAAAATGTAAGAGTCATCATATTGCAATAATAAGCAACTGCTACATTTGAGGTATGGAAATCATACAGCTGAGAGCTTGACAATCCAGAACTCCTCCTACGTCTCTAGCAGACAGTGAGAATAGAGAAGATACTTTTGTTGATTTTTTTCCTAAAAAACAAACAAACAAACAAACAAAAAAAAACAAAAAAAAAATTTCACATATTTCATATTCTTGAAATCTGATGTCATCAATACTGTCACAAAATGCGGAGACCTGTAGCAAACGTACCTGCAAACCATTGCCCAGGTTTTCACTGACTGAAAGGGGAGAATAGTGTGGCTCTACCTTTGTTGCTATTATCTGTGAATTAATGTTACTCACCAAGCTGATAATTAGAGCACTTTGTGGATTTATCTGCTAGACATTTTTCCAGTAAAAACATGGAATCAGTGAATTTTAAAGTTTTTGCAAGAAAGCATGCAAATGAATGGATTTCCAATTTTAACATTGTTTAACCATATACCAATATTTTCTAAGTGGTAAATAGAGGCCTTGTGGTTCAAAATTACCAGCCCTAAAATGTGATTTATTTGGGGGTTTTATATTTTAATAAATAGATCAAATTTGATCTTAAGAGATGACACATCCAAATCATAAGAAAATGATACAGTAAAACCGTTTTTCATTTTACTAAGGATTCTTGAAATTTTGTGTTCAGGGGAATAATTGGGAATGGGAAAAAAAAAAAACAAAATATCTTGGATTTTCCTGGGATATGGTTTTTTTTTTTTTTCTATGACTCTTACCAGTCCCTCCAAGTTCACTGGCTCGACAGAAGGATTTGCTTTGTACTCCCTATAAACAGTCTGAGCTCAGGCGCTGCAAGTGAATGTGGTATGAAACTAATCAGATCATCTCTGATTGCTCTGAAGTACATCTCTCCATGCCAAGGAATGCCCAAGGCTGGATGGGATGGACTATTTCTGCTCTTGGTGTACTAACAAAGCAATACACACAGGATGGATAAAGGGAAAAGAAATCTTGGCCAGTTGTGTATCATGAGAACTCAAGTTTTGGCTGCAAGCGTTTCACTTCATTCTTCAGAGCCTCTGCACATCTTCACCTCCAGCTCTTCTCCTCTCCTCCACATCAACTACTGGCAATTAGAATCCCTGATTCATGACATGTGTGTTCAGTATCAAGTCCAGACCCTGACATTTGTTGTCAGCGCATGGCAAAAATCATAGCATAGGAAACACATTTAGCAAATAATTAGCATTATTTTTTCTTATACTGTTTTCCTCTGTTAGGTGAGTTGCAGAAGGATACTGTTAACTTTATGCACAAGGGCTTTATTTCATATTTTCCATGGTTTTTACATATAAATATCAAAATTTCTCCACTGGCATATCTCTGAATAGACTCTGCTACTTTAATTAGAATTAATGAGCCCATAAGGAAGTTCTCAATGGTCTCCCATACTCCAGACATTGGCCTGCCTGTTCGGAGCAATCTGCTTCCTTAAATATGGTTGGGGCAATTGGATGCTGCTGGAAGGACCTGGCTACACTCAGTACTGCTGGAGGCATTCTCCAGACCCTTTCCCTCCTCTTGTCTGGTTGCATTTTCTCCTTCAAAGTAAAGATTATATGGATGGACAGGAGAAACGATGAAGTTATTTCATCCTCTCTCTATCTCTCCCCCACTGTCAACAGGTTTCCATCAGACTGTCAGTCCTTTTCTAAATATTTCAGACTGGCAGTCTTTAAAAGCTCACTTCTCCAATGTGCAATAGCGTTAAAGCTAATAATTTAAAAGTATTCTTGAGTAACACATTATTCATCAATTCTTGCAATTAATATGAATTGGTCTCAAAGGTTTACCTGGCTTTATTAGCAAACGCACATTTCCCTAGTTCCTCACTGCACTTGTGCTATGCTTTTGTGCAGCTTCTTTAACCTGTTATCTCAGCATATGGCATTCAGTAGATGTTTTAAACTTGGGGGTTTTTTTAAATACAGACAACAGCAGTGTTGTCTATAGGTACTGGCTGTATCCAACATGTTCTTCCTGTGCACATTCTTGCAAATCCTTCTGCCTGCTTCTGAAAATACATCTTTTAATCGGAATACATAAATGACTTGCTGTCTCTATCAGATTATTTTTAAAGGAATATATTCAGCAGGGAGAGAAACTGAACTGTCTATATCACTAGGTATAAACGTCCAGGCAGGCTGGTTAATCATGGTAAATCTCAATAGATTAACTTGATTCTGTGTTATGAGATAAGCCTTTGCAATAGATCAGCTAGTGTGAATTAACTCACCTCCCAAAAAAAAAAAAGCTGCTACTTTTCTTCTGAACCTAGAGTTCCTCCCTGTAGACAATACATTGTCCTTTTTATTATTTTACAAAACATGTAATATTACGTAATAATCACTGACCCTGAAAATAAGACAAATAAGTAACTTGATCCAATGACAGTTTCTCATTGACTCTCATAGATCTAACAAGTGCTAAATCTATCTAAAGATGGATACTTTCCTTTGCTCCTTCTGTAGTCAATGGAGAGAGACAGAAAATTCTATTTAATTGGATACAGAAAATTCTATTTAATTGTATGTGCTCAGACAGACTGCTTGGAGATATCTATTTTTCTCCATTAGCAGTAGAGGAAATCCAGGAAAAATCATTTTCTCTAGGATGAAAGCAAAGTAGCTTTTTTTTCTCCTAATATGCTTACATAACACATTGCTCAAGACCAACATAGTCCTGTAAAGGGGACAGGAAACAAGCATTCAGAAATTCTTTTTTGTGATTAAATTTGCCTATAAATTAAATCCTAAGGTTTTACTATCCTAGAATTTCTGCTTAAAAACCCCCTTTCATATCAAAGGGACCTATTTCAGCTCATAAAAGATTTTTTTACTAAGGAAAAGTCAATGATACCATTCTAGTGTAAAGACTGAGAGAATGATAGTATTCAGAAAACCTTCTTTCCACCTTCCTATGCTTTGAGTTTCCAACTACAATTCTTAGCCTTACACACAGTGTGGAAGGTTTTATTGCTCATTATTTCCTACTGGCACCACATCACCAGCACTGGCAAATGTTCTGTCCTGCATGAAGCTGTTTACTGAATTCCAGGTAGTCACCTACCTAACGGCAACATAAAGCTCAGTAGCAGCAGTCCTTCTGGTGCCTTTTCAAGTCAACGCAGACTGAAAACATTTGTTCACTCCAGCAGTTTCAGAGAATGACTTTTCTGTTCTACAAAGCAAATAGTTCTAAGCATTTCCAGCCTTGTTTGGACTAGTCTGCCTTTCCCCATTATCTGCAGGGCAAAAAAAAGTCAAGAAAGGAGTAATATGCAGTATCCTGCAGAAAGAGAAGAGAATCATTCTTCTGTGGTTTCCCTTATTCCCATGACATCAACTTAGCTCATGCTCAGAAACTGCCTTTTGAGATCTTTTTGGTCATCTATCAGACAAAAGCAAACCCTTCTCTCAGCACTGCTGAGTCCAGTTCAGTGCTCTAAAACAGACTGGTTATTTTTTAGGACATGTTCAGCTTCACTGTGAAGGGTGTTTTCCTCCCTAGTCTCCCCACATTCACACATTTATATTGGATGGTTTAAAATCTATATGGAGTGTCCAGCTCTGGAAATTTCACCTGAGCTAGGAAGTCATGAAAGCATTTCTAGTAAGCTTAACCTAGAGAGAAGAAAATGCTTAGAAATGAAATTGTGAGAAATCAAACAATTCTTTCTTCCACTGAATGCAGAGTGCAGAATTCAGAAACTGAACACTCAGAAACAGGAAAATAAGCTATACAATGAACTGTCACAGCAAATAATGCTGTAAATGAGGACAAGAGATACCACAGGGTCGTTTAGTTTCCTGAGGGCCCTGTCTTTTTTGCACAGATCAATACAGTCGGTTGAATGTGAAAAGGCGTATTAAGAGCATGGTGATATAATTTCTTGTATCCCCCTCTGCCTTAGGTACTGCACTGACACTGGTCCACACTTCCCAGGGGCTGCATTATAGGGCATCATTTACTGCTGCGAGGAAATGTTTCAAGGCAAACTGTTGCATAATTACAGCAGCCAGTATTTGTCTTTTTTCTCAGGCTATTGATTTCATCAGGGAATGATGAAATCATTCATCATTTCAGACAGGGAATATCAGATGATGTGCAATACTCCAAACTAATTTAATTTTACTTCATGTTTTGTAGCTACCAATGTCCTTAATTACAGTATGCCTGAGTTGAAGCTTAAGGAACCGAGATGATCCATAGGAAAGAATTATAAATTTAACTATGGCAGGGAAAGGATAAAGGCAGGGATGATCATCCATTAGATTGGAACCAACAGTGCTGCAGATGCTCCCAAATTTGAAATTGTGCATCACCAAATGGAGGCTTCACCACAGCCTCCATTATTAAGAAAGTAGTGCTAGTGCCAGTGTATATTTAGAAACTGACTGAATATGCTCCTTTCCTCCTGGAAACTACTTGGCTCTTCTTTTTCTAAACATTTCAGAAAGCAGGACTCTTACCAAACTCAACTCCTGTATCAACTTACTTACTCATTGACATATCCAAACTACAGGATATACTGGATCTATTATCAGCATCTCAACAGGAGGCTTGTGCCTGGCTCTAAAAGACAGGGTAACTCACTCAAAGAAAATCAGAATTAAAGGCATGTGAAAAACTCACACATTTAAAGAGTGAATGTTCATGACTCGGTCAGAGAAAACCACCTTTATAATGTTCCTAAGTTCTTTGAAAACATTATGGTCAAAAAATATCACTTTATTATAAAATCAGTGAAAAAAAAAGTACAGGCAATTAATCTATTTAAATGAATGCACTCCACAGTATTTCATGATACAGGTAAATAATAGCAAAAAGTCTGTACTACTAAACACGACAAATTTCTTACTTTTGCTGATGCCAAATTATCTTTCCTGTTGGTAGCTAACAAGGTTATAATTAATGCTTATATATGCAATATATTTTGAATTGCAGTATATTTTTATATTCAAAGTTTCTTAAGACATAAAAGTAAAAAGAAAAATAATTTTTAGAATGGATATCTTATTTTCTTTATATGCCCTGTGTATCGTTAATTTGGTGGCAAAGTGAGTTTTTCCCTAAAAGTACAGCAAAAATGTGCTTTTTATAGGTTTAATTGTTTGATCTTATTAATAAAAAATGTAAATGGAAAAAAAAAAATCTGAGCAATGTTAATTTATATTACAAAGCTTTTAGGAAAAGTGATGTTATTCTTCCAATGAAAGATATCAAAATACTTCACCTAAGAGGTTTGGTGAAATAAAATTTTCAATCCATACCAAAAGTTAAGTGCCTGTGTTACCTGTGTGACTTTGAAATAACCTGTAACCGAGAATGTTCATTTCCTGTTAGAAATAACTGAGCAACTTGAAGGATCAGGCTCTTTGGTTACCAAAGCCTTTGATTAAGGGTTTTGGTGAGGGGGAGGAGGAGTTGAGCATGAAATTATTTAAAAGCATTGCACTCCCTTATTAAATATTATCCTTCATGATATTGCTTATTTAAAACAGAAGTTAAAACTAAGAGAAAGGCAAGTGTTGCATAGAAAGAATATGGTGAAATGAATTCAAAAGTTAAAGTTATCAGCTACAGAAACATCACTACCAGTCTGTCCTCAGAAATGTCATGCACTATAAAATGAGCTAAAAAGACAGCATTTTACCACAGATTCTGTGTATTTTAAAATAGTTTCCATATTTTATTACTGTTCAATTTTGGGTTTTGATGAAACATTTGAAAAACACTCTGAAAAAGCAATTATATATCTGGTTTTCAATGTCTAGTAGACTTTTGGAGAAGGACCTGAGTTTCTATCTATTAAATTAGCCAGAATAAAATCCTAGTGGGATTTGGATTTCAAGTCAACATTTGCTACATGTTTTCCTCAGTAATTTAAATCTATGTTGGAAAAGGACTCCTATAAAAAGTTGTTCAGGTTCTGGTGGCACATGCAAATATGTGTCACAATACTGCTGCAGATGTTTCTGCTGCTATAGACCTCCCAAAGAAAGCAACATTTCTGAACTAAGGCATGGTGCCATGAGTGGCAATATCACTGAATAATGGAACATGCCCCCTAACAGGAAATTACTTCATTTCTCCCATCTAAATCCAGATTATCTAGACATTGATATAATCTGAAAAAAACTTATGTCCCCAGGCTTAGTGATAAAATAGCATTTCAGATCCGGAAGCTATTTTACAGTAGAATCATGCTCAAGTCTTCTTAAAATATCTGTTGAGGGGAAAAAAAAAAATCAGACCAAAATAATCACAAGAGAGGATGGGAACTCTACTCTCTTTTGTCCTGAATGTAGAAAAAATAATGTAATTTTCATTGTAGCCATAGGTATACATGATATATAAAGATGTATACTTCAAATAGCTACAGATCTATACATGTGACTTGCATATGTGTATATAAATTTATATATTTGTATATGTATGTAAAGATATTTAGTAATGTATACAGATACATTTACATATTAATACACTTTGAGACACATATAAATGCACATTTATATTATTGTTCATTTCTATATATGATTACATATTACTATTCCTTAAAAATATATCTATGTCTGTATATAATAAGCATATATACAACTAATGAGCAACTACCACAAAATTTCTCTGAGTAACCTTCTGCTGAAGAATAAATTTTGGTGTCCAGTTTATGTTCCTAGTTTGATACTGAATGTGAGAGTGATTCTCTCGGTAGCTGTGAACATCCACTCTATTGCATCCAAATGGAGCACAGTACCCACACATACGGATTGAAATCAACCTGCATAAAAACAGCTCAAAGAAAATGCTATAGGTGCAACATATAAAGCATTTCCTTTTATGATGTGTAGGGTTTTCCAAACCATTTGAAATCTAACTGCTGTATCCTTGAGTGGTTTCTCAAGCAGGAAAAATTGCTGAGCCTCACCAAGCTGGCCAGGGCCTGATGTGAAGGGAACACTTGATTCTTCCCATTTGCCAGAATGCCATTACCAGTTTGTTTTCTGTCCAAACTGAGCATGCACGATGCCAGTATTAGTGATCTACACATTAATCCAGCAAAGACATCATCTGGGAATCGGGACTTTCACTGAGCAGAAATGCAGGTGGGGAACAGAGAAGATTCTCAATGAGCACAGGCAGAAGTCTTGGCATTTAACCTCAGCACAGACCACAGAAGTAGCAAAGTCTTTTTCACTGGTAACCATTGCTTATACTACAGTTCAAATACAAATTGCACTGTGTCTTGGAAATAGGTCTCTGAAAGATTATATTTTTTCCTCAACTATCTCTGAAGTTCCGTTCTCAAAAAAAACCTGTCATGAAATAATATTCCCAGAAATATTCTATATTAGGAAAATGGAACTGCAAAAAGTATCAATGGAACTGACATGGACATCAGCAGCCTCACTCAAAAGTGATAAATAAAAACTCCAAATGTTTCACTCATGTGTCTGAGCTTAACGCGTTGGACTGCATGTCCATCTGTGGTGGCTTAGCCACTACACACAGCCAAACGCCCACACAGCTGCTCGGTGGGATGAGAGGACTGCAGGTCGAGACAAAGACTGAGGCATTGTTTAGCACTTACTGTCTTGGGCAAAACACATGTTGCACTAAATTTGCCAGTGATGAATTAAGCTGGTGATGTAGTTATCCAGTGACCATACTATGAACTCTGTCCTGGCTTTGTCTTGCCTTGGACAACATAAAAAATGTACAGAAGTGGCCATCTTACTGATTGCTGCTTTTTTGTTGGTTTTTTTTTGCGATGAGATTGGGGTACCGTTAATTAATTCAGGAATAAAAGCCAGATTTGACACAGGCTTCAGCACTGCTGCTGAGCTTTAACCAAGCTAAAAAGCAGTCATCTGTCTTCCTGCTTTGCTTCATGTCTCTTAGCTTTGAATCTATAAAAGCGCTTTACCTCTCATCTATAACTATACATCTTGTTAAACAGCCCCTTGTGGTGGACTCTGCCAGAAGCTTTGGAAACTGCAAAAAACCATGCCAGCTTACTTCCCTTCTCCCCACCATTGTTCTGATTACAGTAATAAATTACAAGTTAATTCCTGTTGAAGAACACTCAAGTCTATGTGGCTTGAATGACAAATTTTGAATGAGGTGAAGAGTCAGTAAATTATTTCAGAGAAAATTTTCAGTTTCAGCCAATTCTGAAGATTTCCTGAATTACATTTGAATTTTCTTGATAGTTTCATCTGAAAAAAAAAAAAAAAGGAAGGATTTTTTTTTTTTTTTAACTATCAGGTGGAATTATGAAGAGTCTTTAAGGGTTGGTCTGCAGACACCACTGCAATACTGCGTCAACTACAACCACACTAGAAACACATGTAGTCTGGTCATTTCTTTAGTTCCTCCCTGCTGGGTACATGGATTACATGTATCCTCATTTCTCCTCCTGTAAGACAAGGAAAAGAAAAGCATTATTCAGAATGCAGGGGAAATACTTTTCTGATGCTTTCTGAAGGAATCAGGAAGAATTTTCACAAATCATGTGATGATTGTTGCATTATATATTTAATGAGGTCTACATTTTCATGTAGTACATCTTCAAAATTCAGAATTTTTTTTTTAAAAATGTGGTTCTTCAAATCTGGAAACAAATATGTTTTATCATGATGCATAAAAATCCTGGTTTATAGTATGTAGTTGTTAATTTCAAACATTTCCCAGACATCATACACTTCTAAATACATTAAATTTGCATTTGCAAATGGGAACTAGGGAGTGAACTTGCCTGTAAAATATAAATTGAAGGGTATTAAAGGAAAGAAAAACAAACTCACTTTCAATTATAAACATTGGGCAAATGTAAGAAAATACTTTCCAAAATAGCCAGTTTTAAAGAAAAAATGAAAATATTATTCAGTTTCATATTCTTCACAAAACGTCAGTGTTTCCAATTTTGGTTTTTTTGGGGGAAAATATGCTTCTCTGTCAGTTAAAAGGTCAGTTTCACTCCAAAGCTTGAATTGAAAAAATAAAGAGGATAAATATTAAATGAGAAATTGGACATGTAATCTAAACAAGTTATTGGCATGAGAAGTACTTCACCTAAGCTATCACTTTAAGGAGGATGCTTTTCTTTTAATAGGAACACAAAGATCTTTGATAGAAGAATATAATAAAAAAAAACTGATATAACTTTTTCATAATCCAGTGTATCAATGAATCTTGACTTCACAGAAGTTGATGTGGGGAAAGCATAAATACAGTTTAATCTAGCAAATAGGAAATGCAGGAAAGATCAAAGTTTAGAAGTAGCTGCTAGTTAGGCTGTTTAGAAAAATGTAAATGGATGGGCAGACAGTCTTTTCCCATTGACTAAGGAGGCAAGAATCTGCTGAATGAATCTTGGAACAGGATGGATATCTTGATGTGCATGGAACATGCACATCGAAGTTGAAAACAGAAAAAGAGAAAATAAAAATCCATAGCAAAGTATAATGCCTGCACTTCAGGTGAGCAGGATTGGAGTTAGGCAGGGGGAGCAGGTAGGTGGGATCCATGGCAGGCCTCTTTCGTTAGCAAAGGAGCTAGCGAAAACTGGCAGACCATTCAGGAAAGCATCCTCCAGGCATAAGAACAGTCCACCCTGATGAGAAGGCAGACAAGTGGATCTGTCAAGACTTGGCTAAAAGGGACATTATGACGTTAAAATGCAGCACACAGGGGTGGGAGGAGAGACAGAGTGCAAAGGAGGAATTTAGAAAAGTTGCTTGGGCATGCAGGGCTGGTGTCATTCAAGCCAAAGCTCAGCTGGAGTTATGAGGTTCAAGAGACGTCAAGGGCAACCCCTTCTTATTTTGTTGATTCCTCTCCTATCTCTTTGCAGGTCAAAATACCATTGTGTTCCCATCACTTTCCTTGTAATTTCACATAAGATTTATCTAATCTGTTGTGTACTCGTGATTGATACCTTTCAAGAAAATCACTATATAAACCAGCCAAAGCTTTGAAAGTCTGCTGAATATTGACCTGAAGTCTTGAAAACATCAAGGTATTCAACTGTGAAACCCGATGCATAATTTAATGCTTTGCAGTTATTAGATATACTTGAAAAATTGAACTACCACTTATTCAAAATAAATCTCTTTGAAGTAATTATTTTCATTTATGAATTGCAAGGTCCTACTAAGTTGAAATATTTTTTAAGAATTGTCAAAAGTGAGAAGTGACTTTAAGCTTAAACTTAATTTGTATGCAACAAGTCTCAAGCTCAGATCCATGTGTTGAGGATAGCTAGATAGCTAAAGGCACCAAATCCAATTAAAATGAGATATTTTCTGGGACAGAAGTGAGTCTAGTAATTTTTGAAATGAGATCAAGCCTCTAAATTACCAGGGCCGTTCTTTAAAAGTTGCACTGGAACTATACTGTATTTTATGGAATAAAATCAACAGAGTGTCAATACTGCAAAAATTGTATTTTTAAATGAATGCAACAGATTCTGAGTTGAGGCATGTGACTAGGACAATTCAGAGTCCTGACCACGGCCTTCCAGCTCACTCTGTAGGCAGAATTATATTTTTCAAGCTGGTACATGTTTTCATCAGTAGCAGATATTTTTCATGCCATTCTAAAGGAGTAATTACCAGAAGGAAAGCTTGAGTAATGATGAAGTTGCATACTACTGCTGCTACTATTGCATTGTATTACTGAATGATATTGCTGCTTGGTCTTGTTTCTTCATCTGCAAGATTCAGATCAGTTCTTAGGAATAAACTGTGGCCCCTTAAGAAAGCATAAGAAGAGTGAAGATGAGCTTCTCACTAAAGTACAGTTTTCAGACTTTCCGATTTTTTCCTGTGCCGAAAAGATTAGCAAAAAAAAAAAAAAATTAATTCAATTACCTGTCATATTTTTCAGCAAAACATTCTGTTCAATTTCAAAAGTATGGTAGAACTTTCAATTCAGTGTAGAGATATTATAATGAAGATAATGTACGAAATTGCCAACTGTCATATTAAAAATTTCAAAATATTTTACTTAAAATATAGAGTATTCATATGAAAAAGAATGTAATTTGTAATTCAGTGTCATCTGCGTTGACTCAATGGCTGTTTTGGTGTAGATGAATTTCTACTGATGAAGCAGAGGTCTCTTCCAAAACATGCTAGCCTATCCAAGAACCTAAACTTTTCCTTACTTGTAATGCATTTTCCATTTACTTAAGGTAATTCTTATAAAATTCGTAAATAATTGCATGTCCATTTTTCAGACATTTACTCCTTTTTCTATGGACTTCAGCTATGTGTTTGCTTGGTCAGCCCATTAGAACTGGCCCCCTCTGCTAGGTGATAGGAAATGCACCTTTGTAGTTTGCTGGTCTGTTTTCTTCTTTCCCTCCTCTTTCCAGAATAGTATCTCTGTTGAATATTCTCCCTCTTTCCATTATTATGGTGCAGCTAAGAAACCAAAAGGCAGGAAACAAAATAGAGCATCACAGCTTTGAGGCAAAGCAGCTTTGCATCCTGCTTCTTCAAAATTGTCAGCATTTTACAAGTTAACTTTGTAGAGCTGTCACTGTATATCATACATGAAAAAATAATTGCCCTGTGAATTAAAACATAATGAGAATCCATCTCCTTTGGGACCAGATTGCTTGCCTGGCAATGTCGCTGAGGGGTTCAATGCAAGAGAATCATAAATGGGACTGAAAATTACATTGGTTCTCGCAGGGTGGCCCCACTGATTTCCACAAGACTGCTTTGTACAGAACACATTACACAGTGCACACAAAAATTATAGTACTTAGGCTCTCATTAGTGTGAGAGTCTTGAGGTTTTTATGCCCAAGCCAGCAGTAGTACATGTCACATATCCTAAGGAGCACAGCTTGTAGATTTGGTGGTTTAGAAGTTATTTTTCTTCTTTAATTCTTTGGATTTCCTCCAAGTGGCAGTTCAAAACTGTTCTTGGAAGCAATTGCATCATCACCAAGGAAGGTGAAGAGAATTAGACAAGGACACTTTCAGTCCTGAATCTCTCCCTATGTCCTCATTCTCTATATATCCTTGTTTCAGCCAAAGAGAAATTTGAAACTGTGAGACAGGACCATCCATGAAGGCAGCCAGCTTCTCCTTCTAATTGTCAAGGTACAAAATACTCTTTCTCACCAGTGATGGGAAAGAGGATGCTTCTGATATCTTATTGTTAGGCATGGCCTAGAATTATTTTGATATCATAACATGCCACTGTATTTATTAAACATTCAGCTAGACATTTTCTCCATCCCGTCCCCCCTATAATCAGTCCCTGCAGATACAGTATACAGCAGGCATAAAACACTTTGAACATCCTGCAAGCATTAATTGTGCATCATCTTTTCTGATTGTCTTTGTTCCATCATTGGAGAACTAGGCTGATTACTCAGTTACTTCACTGGGAACATTTGAAGCATCTGCAGTGACAAGGCAGGCTATGAAAATGGAACTGCTAAAAACCCAACTGGATACACAACATACAACCATCTCTTAGCTTCACCTGCAAAAAGATGTTTTACTGATATCAAGATCATCTCTGTGCTAAGGGGAATTCCAGACTCTTGGGCTTAGTCCTAATTGTTTCAGGGAAAGAGACTGAATTCCCTTTCAAGGAGCTGTCAACCTTCAAGATCTGCAAAAAAAAAAAAAAGCATCAGTATCACTAGAAAGAGTTCCCTGTTGTCAAACACCTCTAGAGAAGCCATGCTCAGCTGACTCATCATTAGCGAGTGTCCTGAATTGGAACAGTTTACAGTTAGGCTCTAGATGCCTATTTTGTTAACATCCTTTACGAAGATGACCCCATCACTATGGTAGGTTATTTACTGACAGAGAACAACTCTACAGGAAAGACCAGTTGTTCAGCTCTGGAAGAGATCTCGGTGATCTCTTCCAGAAGAGAAGGCAACAAGAAGCCATCCAACCTAACAGGGCAGATCCCTTCTCGTCCCAAGGTGGACAGAAAGCAAGGTCCTTTTCACAGCCCAGGCACGGTCCAGTTGCAGGGATGTTGTGATGTCCACTGATAACAGCTCAGCCACAGCCCTACCTCGTGACAAATTTCAGGCCAGTCCTAAAAAGCACCTCCAAATTCCAGATCCTTCATTCAAGTGGAAATAGGACATAAGACAGAATTTAACTTTCAATTTAATGCGGAAGGCACACTAACAGAAGGTTGAGTTAAAATAAATCAGAAAGGAAATCTGAGATTTCTTTTGCTTTATTTGCACATATACTACTTTTCTCTTTTGTTGACTTGGGAGAGGAGAGAAATACATATTCAGGAGATTAAAACACCTCATGGAGGCAGTGAGCTGTGAAGAAAACGGAAATTTTAAGATGCTGTAGCTTTCGGCCTTAGTTTCATGTAGACTACCTGATCTCAACTAATTCAACATATTCCATTGCAGGGAATCAGCAACAAATCTGCCAGTGTACAGGAGATCTAGAGATCAACTCAGAAATTGAAGTCTCTTTCACTACTAACTTCATGGCAGAAACCTCTCCCCTTGTCCCTACACTTTGCAGCAGCACAGAATGCTGTTTCAGTACACAGTCATGCTATTTAGGTTAGCAATTTCCCAGCGTAGACAGCAATATTAATCGGGTCACTATGGAAACTCATCAAGGGAAGGATGATAAAAACCAGAACGAGGCACATTTTCTTTTCCTTCTGCTGCGATGGAGCTAGAAAAGAAATCTCAAAAGGCAGCTACCCCAGGAGGTATCATTGTGGAACAACAAAGAAATAATTGCTACATAGTGAGAGAAACCTTTAAGCAGATCAGCAATCCAGCCCAGTAGGCAGGGGTGGTAGAGTGAAAAAATAAAAAACTAAAAATAAAAATAAAAACTAAGAAGTCTTGCAGCTGAACGACTTAAAAGGGTACACTCAAGAGGATTAGACCCAAAAGACTCACTCTGCCAGGATTCTAATCCAATCTGTGGAAGATAAACTCTAAGCAAACTTTTTTTTTTCTTTAAGCTGAAGCCAAGCTATGCTTCAGCTGACAATACATCAAAAATAACAAAAAGGCCTATCTGAAACTCACTGTCAGAATAACCATACGCAAAATGGTGTCCTTTATCTTGTTGTTCACAGTGATCTTTTCTATGGCACCCAAATTCCTACAGGCATGCAAGACCCCATATAAGTGGAAACCATCAGGTACCCACAGCAAAGGAAAGAAAAGAAAGCATAAGCAGTCTTACGGTTATTCCAGAAAAACGTTATTCCAGAAGGTTCCAACATGTGATATATTGACAGAATTTGTAGTGAACAAGGTAGTGAACGTGCACCACCTCATTTTGGGAGAGGTAATTAGACTAACTGTAATATTTGTATCTATCTTTTCAAATAGACCTTATCATTAGTAATAGTTAATAGGAGCTCTTCATTAATTCTAGGCAGCCAAGCAGTTTTATCAGAAGAAAAATTTGGAATAAGTTCACTTAGCAACCTATGTGTCAAGGTTAGAGGATGTGCACAGTGTTTGTGATACAAACAAGCAAAAAAAATTTCAAAGTTATGAATAGCAAAGCGTTTCTCCTTTGCATTCAGAACACACTTTTTAAAAACTGAATTAAAACATTTTCCCCATCCTGCAAAGATTCTTGACATTTTCACTTGCTTGAATCAATTAAAGTTTCAAGCCTTCAAAAAAGCTTCAAAAAGCAAAAATCTTGTTCAAGTCAAATAAAACTGAGACGATCAAATATTTTGTTTCAATAATTCTGAAGACTTGTTGTATTTCATCTATAATATTTGCTATAGATCATGTTTCAACGCCAAATAAGCATTTGTTTTCCGTATTCTCAAAGCTGTTTTTTAAATTTAAATGTTTGCTTTTACACTTTTTTTTTTGTAATGGTACTCCCACTGAAAGGGACCTTCATGCCCAATCAGTTTGTGTTTTAAGGACTCAGGTATTTTCCTCTGAAAAAGTAATTTGAAAAATATTCAGCTAGCTGTGCTTCTTGTGATGTGACCAAAGGGTACCTTTTTGCAAGGCTGATCTTCTGAAACATTGATCCCATTACCAAACGATACTGAAGGAAATCTTATATATCAAGTAAAATAGGAGCAAATTTAGGTACCTTCTTCATGACCCAGGCCTTACAATTACCTTATCATATCTTGTAATTTAAAATCCCAGTATTATCAGGTACCCCCAAAAAAATTTTTATTTACAGAGGTACATATTTGCTCTGGTTGCATGCCTTTGTATAATTAGCAGTCTCTAGGGTACAGCTTCAGTTACTAAAATGTGGATATAACACATCTAGTAAGTCCTGCAAGAGTTCTGAAATCTAATGCCATTCACAACAAAATTGCCCACTTATTTATTTGAATAGCTGATTGTGTTTGGTAAATGTACACTGTGTTTGAAAATAGCAATAGGACAAATACACTGAGGAATATCACATTAATGGTATGATTATGTTACTGTAAAGGACAGAGCCAGATTACTCTGAGCCACTCAATTTTGACAGAAACATGCTGGGATTATCCCACATAACCTACACACTGAAATAGCATTGCCCTTTTTGCTCTTTCTGACTCAGTTCTTCAAGAATTTTTATCTGAGTCCTTTCAATTTCCTTCTCATTTTTTCCAAAACTCAAAAAGGAAGACATTACAGTAAAAATTACTCCAGTTTTGTCCTCAAATATTTCTTTCTTCCTCTGAATAATTATCCACACAACCTAGGAATGTCTTCATAGGACAGTGAACAAAAACAAAAAACAAACAAACAAAAAAAAAAAACCAAAACCAACCAACCAACCAAACCAAAACAGGAAAGAATCAAAAGAAGACAATTTAATGTAGTAGGTCTTTAAAACTCTATCCTTCTGCTGAGGTTTAGAAGGTTACGGGAAAAAAAAAAAAAAAAAAGGAATGCAGCAATTAACTTTGTTTCTAGAGTTTCCTATAAATGGAAGTTCTGTTCTAGGAAAACAGACCGCTTAAACACAGATTTTTAATGTTCTTTTACATCTTCAATTAACTTATCATTCTTATGTATTTTCCTTAATCCAAGTGTAAAATACTAAATAATTGAAGTATTAATCACCCAAATAATTGAAATAGCAGAGCTGCATGAATAATTGTGTCTCGTGGGTTTTTTTCTCAGTTTGTTGATCAAATACCTTTTTAAAATAAATTGACTGAAAAAATAAAACAAAAAAAAAGCCCATAAGTGTAAGAAAATGAGGGGTTTTTTTTTTCCCTTGGCTTCTGAAGTTTCACGTTTACACTGGCTCTGATCAATATCTGCCCAGTGTTTCTGGTTCCGTCCGAAAAGAGAGAATAGGAGTTACACAATTCTGCATATAGCAAAGATATTAAATGGCCATTTATAACAGGCATGTCAAAGGTTAATTCCAGATGAGAACTATGTAAATGTGTCCTAGTTTTGCACGTCTTTGAATTAATAAAGTGTCCAGGCTATGTTTAAGCAAGAAAGAAAAAAAATGAGGAGATGATCTGAGGATCCCTGGAAGTCTGCTAATTAATGATCCTTTAATCACTGTTAATTTAATTCTCAGAAGCATCCAGAGTTTAAATATATATTTGACTAAGTCATAATAGAAGATAATAATAAAAGAGTTGTAGATTCAGTCATCAATCTTCTAGATAGCCTCTGACTAAAGGAATTTAGGAAACCTGTGGAAAGATATAGGGGATTATGGTAAGAAAGATGATTGCCTAGCCAGATCTGAACTGTAGACATTTTGCATTGAATAGTTATAGTTAAGGCCTTTGTAGACCATATAATGATGGAGGCTCTCAAATTTCAAGTTTAGACACTAGAGAGGCATCCAGAAATTAGGACACTGAAGTAACTGGACAATAATCTTGGGTCTAATTTGATTGTCAACAGAAGAAAACATCCTTTTTCTGGAACCTTAACTCTTTACAACATTCAAGAATCACAGAATTAAATTTATGTTCTAAACAGAACAGGCAGGTTTGGACAGCACAGACACTTAAGAGCTCTCATAAATATTACTCATATTTCCAGGCTTAAGCAAGATTAACCATACAGGAAGCCAGGATCCACATCTAAGTTTAGTATTTCTGGTCACAGGTCTAACATCTCCTGAGTCAAAGAGCTGGACTCAAAGAACAGAATCATAAACAAAAGCACAGGAATACAGGACAATAAACACCTCTACAGCTCAAAAATGCTTATCTTGAACAGGAGCTTTGAATTTCCCTTTAACCAAAAAGTTTCAACTCCTCTAACTTTGAAATCTGAGAGAAGCTTTAAAATAAACAGAGAAAATCTCTTCTTCTAAAGATTGTATTTTTGTTAGTAATAGACATCTTTTCACCACAGCCTCAAGCCTGTGAATTGTCTGCTTGAGGACACCTGTAAAAAAGACACTGGAACACTTGGCAATGCTCAAGCTGAGATATGAGCTTGTTTTTTTCTTGAAACTATTAATACATGGAAGAAGAAATTTACTTAGTGTTTTGCAAAATACAAAATGTTCCTCTAATTGAAATCTTCAGAGAGCTGCTAAAATCATTTTAATGAGCAAATGATACATATCCATAGAGGCACTGATGATTTTAAAGGAAATAGCAATAGGCAAAATTTAAGCACCCAGACTCCTTCCTATTTGGAAGTTGATGGTAAAATTCTCTGTGGTACCAGTGAGGACAAGATCAGGCCAGGAGTGAGTGCTTTTGAAAACTGCATCCTACAAAATCCCCACTGACTGTGTGACTATGCCATACAGAAATGGTACCCAGTGAACTCCTTGGCAAACTGCTAGGTAAGTAATAGAGGGGTAGGAAAACAAAAAGAATTGGTGAACAGCTAGAGAAAGAAAGGGTTTCACGTCTTCTAAGCACCTCAGGAATGGCTTTCATGTGTAAAACTCTGAAAAGCATCTTTCTGTCATTTTTCTCTATCTAGGCAAGGACTTGCGCCAGCTGCAGTGGGCTGAAACATGCCTTGCAAAACTCCCTTCCGCCAGCTGTTTTGTGCACTGCAGTCTGCAGCACAATCTGTACATGTGCAGCCGGTTCATTACAGGACACATTTTGCTCTGTTCTCATCACTCATTCTGGTCCAAAGAAATGGTGGGTGTCTAAGGCTACCAGTGCAAAACTGACATCTCTCTGATCACTCCCCTCATCCACTGCCGATCAGCAATAGGCAAGGCACTGTTTATGCTCGCTGTTAACATCCTGGACCAGCACCATCTGTCCCATTTGCAAGACAGAGCCATGGAAGTGATTTACCCCATAGCTAGCAAGCTTAGCGGTCATGGACCACATTTGGAGACTGATACTCTTGCCAGATCACTCCTTGCACAACAAATTGTTTACCTTACTTGATGAAGCTGTTTGAGGATAAATATAGTATCCTTAATGAGAAAAAAGGCTTTTGCTCTCTATGAGTAACAGCCTGATCTTTTATGAAATATTGGCTTCCTCCTTAACTTCTGGCAAAGTGCTGTGCTTTTAGTTTATGAATTTGTGTATTTTGTATTGATTCTATCTCATTCTGATTGCCAATAATTTTATCTCCTTCATTTTATTATCATGGTGACTGATGTGATCTCTTGAAATAGATTTAGTTTATTTTTACTGTTCCTATTACTTTCTTCTTCATTCATCTGTTGCTGTGCTAAATAAACTCACAAAAATATTGAGGTGTTAAATTTATATAAAGGCATGCCATGGGATTAATAATTCACAATTTGATAAAATCATAGAAGTGTCCACTAAACATAATACACGTGCATAAAAAGCAATATATTCACTATAAGTGAATGATAAAAACGAACATTCATGTAGTGCACACATGTGCCAGATGCAGGGAAAATATATTTATGCAGTCAAAGCAATAAATATCATTTATCATTCTTGAATATTAAAAGCAATTCAGTATACAGAATACTAAGTCCAGTCACTCATGACGATTAACTAATCCTTCTCCTCTCCCTCTCTCTCAGCCTCCTTCAGTTCTCTCCACCTCATTGTGAACTTAACTAGAAAATAAAAGTGACTCTTCCATGTACATAAATAAATATTATAGCTTGTGTCACACGATGCAATCGTAACAATAATACAGCTCACAGATCTGATTTCAGAAAGACAGCAATATAATTGTCTGTAAGTTTGAATTCATGTTTATCTCAATTAGCCACACTCTCTTACACAAATAAGACTCCAGACATTTTAAAGGCTTTATACTAAATCCTATTTCCTCAATTATCAATGAAAATTAACCACACAAAATGCTGTTGACACGTCTGAAAGGACAGATTAGGAGCCACAGAGTTTTACATCTAATTGCCACCCCTGACTATGTCTAACTAGGCACAGCTGATTATTCTTTTCCTAAATGTGCTTTTTGCCAGGATTTTGTTCCCTCTGAATTCAATGGGATTTTTGCCACTGACTTAATTAGGGGAGGATGATGGCTTAACTAATTTTCACTTCTGATACAACACAACAAATTACAAGGCTATGCATTCATTTTCTTGGACATAGCACAAGACACAGATCAACACACATTAGGACACAGGATAATGAATTTGCTGTGAACTTCTGTTGTAAAAGCTAGAACTACATGTACATTTTTCCACTTACAAGGAAGCTCCTTTATCTGCACAAAAAGGCATGATTAATACCAGAAATAACGTTTTAGGAGCCTTGATCACAAGCAGCATATTGAAGATATGGTACCATGAGATTATGAGGTTAGACACACTAAAATAAAAACACTGAGGTCATGGCTGGGGCATCATAAAATAAACCCTCATCTCATGGGTGTAAATCTTCTAATACACAAGAGAAAAATCTATGTGGTACCAAAAGCACCTTGGCCACTTTCTCCAGTACAGCAGATGCTCATCTTGCCTGCATAAATCACCAGGAAATAATTCTTTTGGTTTTGCAGTCCTTCTTCACCAGTCTTGGAGAATAACTGCTGAATACATTTGCAATAAGACCAGCTTGTCTTCCATTAATCTCTGAGTCAGGAAGTCAGACAAAAATGCTAAGAGGCTTTAATATTCAGATACTAGAGACAAATGTGTTAGTGCTTCCCATACTTACAAAGTTATCATAGAGTCTCAGAGTCATGCACACACACCTGCAAGACCTAGACAAAGCGATCACCTCCCTGACTTACCTGTGAAATACCTGCTGGCAAAAGGACTCTGTGCTATATTATTCAGTGCTGGTAAATGAGATGCAGAACTATGTTTCCTATATATGGATATCCTAGATGAACAAACGTTTAGGTTTAAATATCACTGGCTACGGTTCAGAAAATCTATAGTCAGCAATACCAAGGGCAATAATTAAGAAATCGCAAATACTGCCCTTTGGAAGACGCACAGCAGCCTGCAAAAGGTTGCAGTGAGGCACAGATTATGGCAAGCTCCTCAAGAAGATCCTTCAATGGACTGTGAAGAGAAAAGGTTCCTCTCCCATTCAAAGCAACTGGTTCTTGCTGGGAACTAATGGTAGCAGTGTCTGTCCCTTTGTTTTGTCCCAAATCTGAGTTTGTTTACCTGGTGTGCGGTATGCCAGTCTTACACCCAGAGCAGAGGTATTTATTTATTTCATTTCTGGGCAGAGATGGGTGCTAGGGGTAGATCTACAAAGCTAGCACATCTGGTTACAATTGCATTCCATATTTATACAATTCAGAATAACAGTGCTGCCTTTCGGGCACACCTAACTACAATTGGTTAGATATTTTCTTAGAGTACTATAAAGATACAATACTTCTTAAATTTACTATGCCAGCTTGGTGAGTAGGGGTCTTCATCTGAGGAGGAGGCAATTCTAGCACTAGAGGTGTGGGTTTTATATTATAATGAGAGAGCTAACTCTGAGGAGACTAAGTAGTGGGATTTTGTTGACCATTCACAACCTTTATCAATGTTCTGCACCTACAAGGACATGCATCCTCCTTATCTGTTTGGGCTTCTTCATCAGGTCTGCTCTCTTTGAGCCTATCTGGGAGTATCTTTATGGCATCATCCTGCTCTTTCAGGGCCATGTCTGCCATGTTACTCTTTGCTTACCTTGGTTCTCCCTTTCCCATGCAGATCCTTGCTGACTTCACGCTCCTTTGACAATCATCCAGCTTTTGGCACCTTCCTGGGCAAGATGTTTCTTTTTTATCAGTCTCTCAGTTTCTCTTCAAGGATGTAGTTGTCATCACGGTATGCTTTGTTTATACAAGGTAACCTTGCTTGCTCAAGTCATATTCTGTTTCACAAAATATTCATTGTCCTTGCCTAATGGAAAATTTCCTTAAAACTTATTCATGGAAATTTCATTACAATTTCATTCATGAGTATAATTTGCGGAGCAAGTTGCACAGGAACGAGTTTCAGTAGCACAGCCGTATTCAACTGTGGATACAGACTCTGATCTCCAGTGATGCCACAGAAATCTAGGCTTAGTCCAGTGAAAATCTTCAAGCTACTTCAGAAGTATTGCAGGGTAGACAGTAGCAGAACCTGGCCATGGGGTCAGTGAAATTCCACATAAATAGAAGTTTCCTGCAGTGTACTGCTTTTTAAATGAGAAACTGACACTAACACAATTACTCTGCCATAATATATGGAAGCCTCATGTGAAAATGAAGACTGACCTGTGTAGGGAAAATGTTATTAATAGAAGTTTCCTACTGAAACCCGGAGGCAAATCTGAATGGCAAACCTGTAGAATTAGGAAATTACGTTTTGGGTAACCCACAATGTAGTATTCAGTAACTGTGAGGTCCTTTCTACCCAGATTGCTACCAAATGTCTGAAAGACATCAGGAGGGTCCTAAGCAGAAGGCAGAAGTAAGATGAACAAGAATAAATGTGGAAAGGAGTGCCCAGCTACCAAGCAAGTCTGAATTCACTCATACGAAGGACAAGACCATCACAAAACACTTCCTAGAAAGCACACTGTGTTCACCGATGGGCTGCAGCAGCCGCTGACAGCAGGCTATGCTAAGGCTCTGTGCCTTGACTGAAGGCTGAAGTCATCAGTTTCACTCTTCCACCTCCTGCTAAGTAATGGGAAGGCAAGTAATCTCTGAGCAGGGGGAGGAGGATCAGCCAGGAGCCACTCTTGTTTGTCACCTCGTGTCATGCACGAATCAAGGATGGCAACATCATGAGACTGTAAACTTTTAATGCAGCACCAGCAAAAAAAAGTGTGTAAGCAAAATCCTGTGCCTGGGAAGGGGAGTGAGTACCGTGTGTTGTGCAATGGAAGAGGGACTGTAATTGCTGCTGCCTGCCTTAGGAGGACAGCACTTGTGTTAGCTCCATCAATGGCTTCAGAATGGGGCTGGTGGAGTATTTTGCAGAATCACTGGGGTCTGAGAAATGTGGTAAGCGCGGACATCACTTGAAAATATGAAGATTGCCCACTGTAAAACAAGGAGATCTAAAAAGAAGCTCAAATACACAAAAATAATAAATGCTGAGGGAGAAATACATCTGGTACCTCTGTTTTCCCTGTCTGCCTGCAGGAAAAAAGAGATGCTGAATGAAAAAAAAAGTGTCAGATTTTACTTTTTGTACCAGATGTAGGTTTCCATTCTGTAATGCTGCCAAAGCCAACCACACCCAAAAACTATCAACTGAAAAGAAACAAATACTAAATTGCATTCTCAAGGGTTAAAGCCACATCCAGCTACTATGGATTTTCAACATTCAAGAAAATATTCTGGACTATAATAAGTACTAATATGGAAATTTCCTATTCCAGTTATTAAGTTTTAAATAGCTATGTCATAAATAGAAGCTCACCACTTCTGTTTTCTTCTTTAGAGAACAAGAATGACCTGATTATTCAGAAATACCACAAACAATTTTCACCAAAAGCACTGTTCAGAAAACACGTCAAATGTTCAAACATCTACTGGGATAGAAACATCATCTGAATAATAAACTGACTCAGAGGAAATGGACCACGTTTAATATTCAGTTGTCAGTTCTTTCCACTGTCACTTTGATTTCTGAACTGCACCATGACTGACTCTACCCTTTTGCAAGAGGAAAGTGTTAGAAGGCTGACCTCCTGGACCAAATTTTTTAGCAACTCTCTCAGTTTCCTTTGGGAGATGTTTTTGTAGTTCACAGTTACTCATATAACAGATATTGGGATACTCTCTACCCCAGTACTAATTATTGCCACTTCAGCAGAATCAGTTGTATTATATCTTCCAAAGGCCATTTTCTGAAAACCCAGCAGCTGTCAGTACAACACAAAATAAAAAAGAAAAAAAAGAAATCCCTGTTTAAACAAGGCTTTTTTGCCCATGCTCTCAAAGACTTAAAGCATCACAAGGCCGAGGATTAAAAAAAAATTCTAGTATACTAGAATGCATTTATTTGTTTCCTTATTTCCTCACCTCCAGGAGCTCTAACCTGCTCCTGTCTGGATGGGAAAGACGTTGCACAGCCAGGGATGTGACTGCTCTGCCTTTGTGTGAGTCTTCCCACTCTCTGGCAGACTGTTTGCCACACGCCCCCTCCCCTCACCTTCCTTAAAAGCGGTTGTATCTTCTCAGCACGGTGAAACTAGCCAAAGCTGAGATAGATAGCTGCATCTTTTTTCATGTCTTCCAACCTTTGCTCCAGAGATTACTGGAAAATGTCCATCTTTTCTGCATGATTCCTCTCAGGATCTTTCACAGCCTTTTCTGTTTAATTCTGTGCTGCTAATGAACTACAGACATTGCCCGAGTCATTAACACAGGGGGTTTAAGTGATAGTTGTGCAGGCTGGAGGCACAGGAGGGTGAGACCATGGAGGGATTCTGCAACACCCCTCTAAAACTTAATTTGGGTTTTCTGCTCTTCAGCTTCAGATGTTGAGAATTTAAAGGGGAATCACGCTCCATGAAGAAGGAACAGAGTTAACCAAGTACTTCAACACCTCCCTTTTAGTGTGTGCACACACACACACAAGCACGCAGATGTGTGTACACACGTTGACGCACACAAAACATGCACGGAGTACATCTTGGCCTTCGCACTGCTAGTAAAAATCTGCTGTTCATACAGGCAGCTCTGAAGCAAAATTATCACACTACTAGAGTCACTGTTGGCTTCGTACCATGCTTGGCATCGATCCATGCCTGTAATACAGTATAAAATGCAGGACTGCTTCCCATAGTTTCATCTCTTCTAATGGAGAAAATTCCACCATGCATTATTCATTCTTGTAGGCTATTTTTTTTTGTGTGTGTGTGTGTGTGAACTATATGTTTCTTTAGTATAACCTCTTGGAAGAAAATCTCCTCAACGATTTTCTCCGAGAAAGAAAGTAAAACAGTAAGAAGGAGGAAAGCAAGGAAAAACGAGAAGCAAGGGAAAAATCTTTGTATTTTTTACAAGATAAGAGAATCGAAATTAATTTTGAATTTAGCAGAGCTCTGGCTCTTCAGGGAAATTTGGCTAAAATGATCGGTAAGTTTCACAGGGACAACTGCTTAGCTTGTGTTCTGAATGTACTGCAAACTGATCAGCACAGAGTGTTACATGTATATCATGGGACAAGAGTCCTAGCCTCTTCGCTTTCTTTCTGCTATAATACCTCCCTGATGGACAGATCTTTATAGCGCCCATTCCCGACGCTGGTGCAAATCCAAATGCATTTCTTTTTACTCAGAGGAAGCTCTCCAGACTTACGCTTCTGTGGCTGGATACAAAATTTGGTTTTGTCATACACTCATTTTTGGAGAGGATTTTTGGAGTCCACCATGCTTAAAAAAAGCTGAGAGAAGAAAAATTTCTGAGTGTAGTTCAATGTTATATTGCTAGTCAGAGTAGTACTATGAACATTTTACAGGCTGTTTATTGTACTGTTAAACAGATTGCAGAACTCTCACAAGGGATAGATACGATAGTTTTGCATATCTGGTTACGACAGTCCTTTATTCTTTCAATCACTCTACATGTTAAAGGATTTTTTTTCTCTATAATTGTATATAGCAGAATAAAATGTAACTACAGTCAGCAAGGCAGGATCCTGAAGTCTTTAGTAGATATCACTGAATTGTACAGGGTGGGATGAGATCTTGTGAGATACCTGAAACTTCTCTCCTATCCAGTACTTGTAAAGTTCAGTTCAACACACGTCAGCTGTTGACAGTGGATGAACAGATGGAAAGACAGAATAACGACTGCTCTGCACAATGTCGGCTCTGATGAATGGCTGAAGAAGCAGTAGTAGTTTTGTCTAGAGTGAGAAGAGCTGGAGATACAAGTCTTCCAACATGCAGAAGATAGCTTCTTATGAGAAAACCATAAAATTCCTTGAAGAGTATAGCTTATTGGAAAAGAAATCAGGAACTAAAACTGGAGTAAGGAAGGTGTAGGAAGAAATTAAGGAGAAACATACTGTGTAATCAGCCAGAGTCTGTGAGACTGCTGTTTCTGGAGGAAAGTGAGGACTCTCACTGGATGATGTCTCAAAACATCCTCCAGGCTTCTTTCTCATGATTTCAGTTTGTGAAGATGCTATCTTTTTCTCTAGAATCAGAATGACAACTACTTAAAAGAGCCTTCCATGAGGCTTAATATGGAGTTGCCTGTGGTTTTTTGGTGCAGAAACTTGACAGTTCTGCTTTTCAATAAAAAGTGATGTAAAACTTCTGTCCCACCTCACTATGTTGTTGCAGGCCAAAAAGAGTTAGCAAAGAAACAGACAAGCCTATAGGTCTTCCAGTCTTGGAATCTCATTTGGCTCTGCAAATCAGCTCCTTTGGAAAAGATGCACCTTGTCCACCTGGATTTCTGTAAGGCCTTTGACATGGTCCCCCACAACATCCTTCTCTCTAAACTGGAGACATATGGATTCAGTGGGTTAACTGTTCAGTGGACGAGGAATTGGCTGGATGGTTGCATCCAAAGTATCGTGGTCAACATCTCAATGTCCAGATGGAGGTCAGTGACAAGGGTCCATACTGGGAACAGCACTGCTTAACATCTTCATCAGTGACATAGACAGTGGGATCGAGTGCACCCTCAGCAGCTTTGCAGATGACACCAAGCTGAGTGGTGTGGTCAATATGCCTGAGGGACAGGATGCCACCCAGAGGGACGTGGACAAGCTTGAGAAGTAGGCCCATGCAAACTCCATGACATTCAATAAGACCAAGTGCAAGGTTTTGCACATGGGTCAGGGCAACCTTCAGTATCAATACAGGCTGGGGGATTAAGGGACTGAGAGCAGCCCTGACAAGAAAGACTTGGGGCTACTGGTGGATGAAAAGCTGCAGATGAGCCATCAATGTGCACTTGCAGCCCAGAAGGCCAATCATATCCTGGGCTGCATCAAAAGAAGCGTGGCCAGCAGGTTGAGGGAGGTGATTCTGCCCCTCTACTCTGCTCTGGTGAGACCCCACCTGGAGTACTGTGTTCAGCTCTGGAGCCCCCAACATAAGAAGGGGGGGCTGTTGGAGTGAGTCCAGAGGAGGCCACGAAGATGATCAGAGAGCTGGAGCACCTCTACTGTGAGGACAGACTGAGAGAGTTGGGGCTGTTCAGCCTTGTCGCAGTATAGCCCTGCTCGGGACCAAGCCACACAGTCTCTCTCTCACTCCTCCCACCCTCCAAGAGAATAGGGAGAGATAACATAAGAAAAAAGGCTTGAAGTTTGAGACAGGAACAGGCAGAGATCCTTTAAGTTACAATTACAGGCAAAACATACATGACTTGAGTAAAACTATTTGTTTATTATTAAAACCAAAGCAGGATAATGAGAAAGAGAACAAAGTAACTTCCCCCCACCCCTCCCTCTTCCCAGGCTTAACTTCATTTCAATTATCTCTACCTCCTTCCCCACCCCAAGCAACACAGGGAGGGAGTAGGGAATGGGGGTTATGGTCAGTTCATCACATGTCACTTTCCACTGCTCCTTCCTTCTCTGGCAAAGAACTCCTCACATTCCTCCCCTGCTCCAGCCTGGGGTCCCTCTCACGGGTACAGTCCTTCATGAAACTGCTCTGGCGTGGGTCATCTCTTCCACGGGGTGCCGTCCTTCCAGAACGGCTGCCCCAGCACAGGCCCTCCACGGGCCACAGCCTCCTTCAGGCATCCGCCTGCCCCGGTGTGGGGTCCTCTCCGGGCTGCAGGGGGATCTCTGCTCCTGCGGGGGCCTCCATGGGCTGCAGGGGCACAGCCGGCCTCACCAGGGGCTGCACCACGGGCTGCAGGGGAATCTCTGCCC
>JAAGAY010147385.1:0-35430 GCA_011801015.1 Ardeotis arabs
TAACCCACAAGCCTTACGGTGAGAGGTACTTTTAGAAGGAAAGTAAACCTGCAGCCTCGAGCCACCCAAGATTCAGCCTTGTTTAACGTCACATTTCTGTCCTGAGTATCCAATGGGAAAGCCTCTCCTCCCAGATGCCAGAGCTCGCACTTGGTTCTCAGTCTTTGAGGCCCCTGTTCCCCAAACTATCCTGTGCGGCTCCTCTGCACCTACAACCACAGTCCGTAAGCAGCACCACACCCTTCAAACCTGCAAGGGGCCCAGCTGCCCTTTGCTACTGCATAACGAACACCAAACACCTGTAAACCTACAATGTTATTTGGGAAAATGAGCCAGCCTGTTAATTTTCTGAATAATAATTACCCAGCTTACATCTGACCTCAGCCGATTCTGTGCTACCCTGAAAATGTAATCCTTTCTTTGTCCGTTTGTCTGTTCTCTGTTTACTTCTAATTTATGAGATTTTTTAAATTCTGTCCGTCTTGTTGCTATCTCAGCTTTTTCCCAGGTTTTGCCCTGATGGTCTGGTACAGCAAAACAAGGCTTATTTTCTCACTGAGTACTTACCAAGTCAATGGTATTAATCACAAGTGTTATTAAAGATTACATCCCTGGTCCTCTTAGTTTCATGAAGGAAGGAACATACTGAGATACTTCCAAGCTTAAAGATTAACAAAAAGTACAAAGGACGACATCTTTTTCCAAGAGCAGTGGCTCCCCTTCCCTGTTTTGTGAGCAATTGCAACACTGTAGGATAACAAAAGCAATACTGGGAAGTTAAATATTTATTTCTGCAGTCAATAAATTCCCTGCAGAAAAGTTAAAGCTTGCATGGACCTTCATATAAAGGACTCTGTTGGATGCCTCCAGAGCAGAACTCTCCCATTTACTGCCACTGAAATGGCTTCTCCATCTCAGTTTTTTTACCAGCGTCCTTGGATGTTTCTTCTTCTGATATCACCTTTAATCCTTGCTGAAGGTGGAAAGATCCTGGTGTTGCCTCACGATGGAAGTCACTGGCTCAGCATGCGTCCAGTGGTAAGGAAACTCCAGCAAAATGGACATGAAGTTGTTGTGGTCGTACCGTCAACAAGTTTGTTTTTGAATCCAAGTGAGCCTCAGAACTACACAGTGAAAGCGTATCCAATACCTTACGCAGAGGAACATTTTGGGGTTGCACTCAAGTCATTTATTGATGCTCATTTTATTGAACAATCTGTTTTGAATGTTATTATTACAATGTATCAAAGCATGTTCGACATTTACAAGGTTTTTTTCACCAACTGTAAGAGCCTTTTGCACAATGAAGACTTGATGCAGTATTTGAGAGAGAGAAAATTTGATGTGCTTTTCACAGATCCAGTTGTGATGTGCGGACCGATACTTGCTGAGTATCTTTCAGTTCCTTCTGTCTACTTCTTGCGAGGACTTCCTTGCAGTATGGATTTTACAGCTACCCAGTGTCCAAACCCTCCTTCCTATGTCCCTAGATTTTTCCTGAATAATTCAGATAGCATGTCATTTGCTCAACGTGTGAAGAACGTGCTGGTCCATATGCTGGAGTTTGTTTACTGTAAGCCTATGTACGCTCAATTTGAAGAACTTGCATATGAGATCCTTCAAAAGAAAGTGACAGCTACCGAACTTCTAAGCCGTGGATCTGTTTGGCTAATGAGATATGATTTTGTGTTTGACTTCCCAAGACCAGTGATGCCAAATATGGTTTTTATTGGAGGGATAAACTGTGCTCAGAAGAAAAAACTGCCTCAGGTATAAAATTTTATTTTGTTTTTATTGAAAAAGTAAGAACATATATGTTTGGGCATCCTTACATCAAAACCTAACTGACAACACCTTGGTATTTAAAGATAGAAAGCTAATGAGAAATTCTGCATGATGCAGAAATGTTTTTTCCTAGTGTCCAGCATTCAGATTAAATCATATCCTGGCAAACCTAAAGTCTTATCAGGTACGAAAATTTAAGTTACATGTAACTTTTATGCAAATAGTAAGCGGTTTTGTTGAACTGAAGCTCACCTGAATTTTGATGAGTTGCTAACTTTCCTCCCCAACAGGAGGATTCTTACGCCATGTTCATCCCCGTAAGAGCTGTCCCTACAACCAAAGCCAGGCTCGAAGGGCTTGGCTATATTGCTCTGAAAGAGCCTGAAGAACATCCTTAAGCACAGTCTGCTCTCTGTCTGTCCCATAGTGTCCTCCCTTTCCAGCCATCTCATGGACTATCTGTCCATACTTCTGTACACTCAGTCTCCTTCCACAGACATTGAAGGTTAGAGGACTTAAGATTTTAGCTGTTTATCGGTTCTTCTTCTGCCACATCTGTCTCCCAGATGATTGATTCATCTACATGAATTTACATTTCTTTCCCATTACGTCAAGGTGTCAGTATCTACCCCCCAAAAGAAAGGCTTTTTAAATTGTACCATTCCCTTCTTTTATAGCTTATTTAATTAGGCTTTAAGCTTTTCTGGGCATGGATGTCTTCTATAAATTCCCGTTCAGGTTTTTGGGTACCAACTCGGAATCAAGCACAGCATATCCTATAGCAGGTCGAAAGCAGGAAAGGGATATTCAAGTATTGCAAATTGGGAGTGTCCCTGAAACACAGTGGTGTAGAAGAAAGCCCTAATACCCTCTCCTTTTGTCCAGATAAGTATGTTTAGTGCTTGTATTGCAAGTGGCAGAGCCAATCGATCCTCTTACTAGAACAGTCTGTAGTGCTGCTCGGTTCACTCTAACTGGTTATGTATGTTCAAATGAAGGAAAGGGAGTAGCAGTTGCTCACAAGGGGTCTTTCAAAAGGACGTGGAGCCAGGAGTGGGAAAGATTGCTGATCGGATTTTAAAGACCGAAGCATATGTGTCTCTAAATGCCCCATATGGGAAATGCATGACAGTCTGTCTTCATCTGTCAGTCTAGCTTGAACACATCCTCTAGTGTTCATTTGACAGCCCTTTCAGCGGTGATGAGCAACAGGTCTGTTTCTGTGCATCATCTTCTCCTGGGCTGTTTGAAAATTCCCATTAAGTTAATCCTGTGTCATAAACTACAGATATGAGGACAGTGCAGGTGATGGAGCTGGCTGCTCTTTTTGGAGGGTAGGTTCTCAGTAAGGTCAAAGCATTCCCACTAGGCTTGAGAATAATCATGTAGAAACTGCATACGAAAGCAAGCTCCATCAGTGATGCAGAGCCCTGAATGCCATGGAGGAGCAAGTCGTATCCCAAAGGCACCTGCCCTGCCACCTACTTACAAACTTTTATGGTGAGAGGTTATCGTCAACATTTGAAAACCTAGCAATTTACAACCAAGAAGTATCTGGCCCCACAGAGTTCATGAACTGTTTCAGTCATGAACTGAACTGACCTGGGCCAGCACTCCTGAGTTCATGAACTAGAAATCTGTTGTTGGTTTATGTTATCTGAGGTACAACGGTGAATTGCTGTTTTGCAACTTAGTTTTATACTTGATAGGATAAGGGGTTATATGTAAAGATGAGGAAAGATTTTATATTGGCTGCTTATCACAAAAAAAGCAGGCTTGCATCAATGAAAAAAAAATTCTCAATTGTACCAACTGTTTTTGATTATTAAAACAAAACAAAACCCAAACACCAGGTACTTCAACACTGATTTTTCATATTTATCTTTACTATAAGTGATTTTTCACTGTACTACTTGCTTCAGTTTCATTAGAAAAGAAAAAGCTTATTAAAAACCCACTAAAATACTAGACTCTGTGACAACTCTGACAGCCTTCAGTGGCACAGAGGTCTCCAGTACTAGACAGAGACACGCAATTTTGGTGCACTCTGTATAGGCCCAGTACTACTATGTGGGGTAATCCCAACAGTGTTTCTGTCCATCCACTCGGTGGATGCATTCCTTTTGTGGATTCCTGTCTACCTTAGAGCACGCTGTCAGTAAATGTCAGTAAACGGTGCTGGGTTGCTGGTGGTAAGAAGTGTCGTGAGGCTGTGATCCTAGTATGGGAAGAAGAAGAGAAGGCTGAGGCACTGAGCTGTAGCCTCAGCTGGGGAGAGCGAAGTGAATGCTAAGTAACACACCTCACACCTTTCTCATGCTCATGAAAGCCTGCTCTTGAAGTACAAACCTCATCTCAACCTTTTATAACCATTAGTCACCTACCGTGACTTCTGTTGCGTGCAAAATTGTGAAGACCTGAAATGTGAGGCAAATCAAAAGGGTGGAGGCATTGCCAAGTGGTGTGTTTGCATAGGTGGAGCTTAGCTACAAAAGCTTGCAAACCACCCCCGGCCTCCCTCGGGCATGGGTTCCTGTCCAACGAGCAAGATGCTGGTGGCCGTGCTGCTCCCCTTCTTGTGCTGCCTGGGTCCTGCCGCTGCTGGGAAACTGCTGGTGTTCCCGATGGAGGGCAGCCACTGGCTGAGTATGAAGGAAGTGCTGGCTGAGCTGAGCAAGAGAGGTCATGAAATAGTTGTCATTGCACCAGACAGCAAAATGCTGATAGATTCCTCGAGGATATATGAACTGAAAACATATCCTGTACCTTTCAAAAAGGAAGAGATGCAAGAACTTTTGCACTCCTTGAGTACAGACTGTTTTAGTGAAGAGCCTTTCCTGATGAGATTTTTCAATACCTGGAATCATTTCAGAAAGAGCTCTGACATGTTTCAAGCTTTCTGCAGTTCCTTACTGTACAACAAAGAGATGATGAAATACATCGAAGAAAGTAAATTTGATGCCATCTTTACAGATCCTCTGACACCCTGTGGACAGATAATTGCTTTGCACTTTTCTATCCCTACTGTTTTCTTCTTGCGGGGTCTCCCATGTGCTATAGACATTCGCGCTGCGCAGAGTCCGGACCCACCGTCCTATGTCCCACGAATGTTCTCATTCAATACAGATCATATGACATTCCCTCAGAGAGTGAAGAACTTCCTGATCAGCCTCTCCGAGTCTTTCACCTGCAGTATAATCTTTTCATCATTTGAGAGCCTGGCCTCGGACTTCCTCCAAAAGCCCATTACGCTTCCAGAGCTTTTAAGTCATGGATCCATTTGGCTGAAGAGACTTGACTTTGTCTTTGACTATCCCGCGCCTGTAATGCCCAATATGATTTTCATTGGAGGCATAAATTGCGGACAGAAGAAACCATTATCTCAGGTCAGTGACTGGCTGGGAAAGGTATAACACGTGAAACGCTCTGGCAGTCATAGATCTGCACGATCTGGGCGAGGTCTAATAGTGTGTTTGATATGGACATTTCTTACCTAAAGAGATAATTTAGATTGATGCTTTCTGTGTAGCAAATCCACATGAAAAGCAGTGGTATAGTTGACTGGGAGAACATGGTGTGATTCAGCCTCCTTTGCTTGGCTCTGCCCAACACGAGGATTTTGTTCGGTGAGGGGATCATGTGCTATGCTGTGTTTAATTCCAGCTGAATTCAGGTACACAAATACCACCTTGCCCAGGAATTAATGCAAAAAGGACAGGAGAATTATAACAGCTCTTCCAAAAATTCTCTGCCTCGTATATGAGACAGTAGAATATTTATTGAAGAGCATTAGCTGCTTATCCAGTCAGAAAAAAAAAGTCACTGAGTTATGTGCAATAGCATTGCCTGCATTTTTCTGTAACAGCAGTCTTGTGTTTGAGTCAAAGGCTAATATTTTGTGGTGAAGGTTTCGGTCTAACCAGCTTCCATCACAAAAACTAGACAGCTGAATTCTGCACTGCATTTTTAGGAGACATCCAATTTGGATATGGAAATGTTAAAGGGTGGTTGCTTGGGCATCTGTGGTCTAAAAAGCACTTGATAAAGGCATGCATACGATCTATATTAGCTTGTTGATGCTCCTGAAGTACGTTAGCTTGTTGCTGCAGGTGACGTGTATTCTTGCTTGCTTGTGCTGAGGGTGGAACAGCCTCACGTGAAGCCAGAGATTAAGTGGAAAAGGAGAGATACGAGGAGACAGCTGTCCTCAGCAGATGATGAATCTGTAGTTAGTGTCATCCAGATGTTTCAGCAATGAATCTCTTTGTTTCCTAGGAAGGATGAAGTTTTATCCTTTGTGAACATTATTTAAAAATAAACAGACTCTCTTCTATTCTCCCCTTGAACTTGTTTCACTTGCCAGCCTTCCCTGAGTCTTAGGGAATGGATTCTTCCTGCCTATCACAGCTCTTGCTCAGCCCCCAGATTCATAGGCCTTTGTGAACAGGAGCAAGTGAAGCTTCACAAGAAAATAGTTTTCCATTTTACAAGCCTGGCACATCTTCCCCAGGGCCAGCCTTAACTGCCCTCAGGCTTTGCTTCACTCCTCCCAGACCTTCACCTGATGCTGCCCATTGAAAGCAGTGTTTCTGTTGAGCTCCTGGTGTTCACGTCTTGCTTTTTCACAAAAGTCTCTTTCAAACTGCTGTCAACCCCTCCCCATGGCCACTTTTATCAAGGTAGTGCTTTTTCCTATCTCCTCTTTCCATCAGAGCTGCTTAATGGCTCATCCTCTGGGAAAGCAGCAGAGGAATCCTGCCTGCAGGCAAGGCCATGGCCAGCTCCAGCTGGAAATTGGACTCTCCCCTGAAAACAAAGGTCTCACTCACTCTGATCTTGCTCAGGGGCTGAAGATCCGAGTCCAGCAGCAATGGTTATTGCAGAAGTACTGATTCTTCCGTCCCGATTTCTTATTGTCCTCTCACTATGCCTCTGAATCACACAGTTACATCTAACAGCAAAATATAATCCTGTGGGTTAACAAGTTTGCCACAAGTACTCATTAAACGGCTCAGACGTGGTATCTTACTTTTGGTTTTTCGTCTGAAGTGATCCCACCACCTCTCACCAGTTAAAATCAATTCCTGGCCGCAAACAAGAGTGCTGTTGCTGGCTCCTTCTGTCTGGGCTTTCCTGTATTTCATTAGGTACGAGGGGAACTGAGTGGCTTTTCCTTCCTATTGCTCCTGGAAGAAAACAATTGAGAGAGGCAGAGCAATAGGTCAGGGTGAGAACAAAGAAGCATCACGCGTGACAGCCTGGATTTGGTGGTTTTCCTTCGCTGATGCAAGCCTCTGCTGCAGTGTTGCTTTTTGTAATAAATTGGTACCTAGTGTTGTACCTGGCCCTAGTGCTGAGCTATGTGGACATCACAGAGGCCTCTTCCTTAGGATTTGCACAGATATCGTGCTCTATAGTGGCATAATTTTATAATTTGATTTAAATGTAAACTTGACAAGTATTCCAGACCAGCTGTAAAATGTTTATCAAAAAGGAGGAAAGCAAGAAAGCATTTTAACACCTGCTTTTGGCAAGCCCAGTTACTTCCAAGTGCCAGCACTATTCAAAGAGTTGGGATTTGGTTCTTGCAAAGTCTGATTTCATTTTCAGTCTAACATCAATCAGCACAGGGAATCAATCAGAACGCACTCATCCCAAGGGAGCCTCAGATCCCAAACCCAGTTCTGCCCAACCCAAGCTGATTTATCAAGTTCCTTAAATGATTCATCAATGCCTTGAATACTGGTGACTGGTTTTGCTGGAAAAACTGGATCGTTAAGGGGTAATGTGAGATTCTGGCAGTGGGCTGTGGGTCTACTTAAAATCTGTTAGGTCAGGGCAGATGAACAGACTTTGGATTTCTGGGAACATGGCTCATGTAGGTAAATACAGTTCCTTAGTTTCTGCGGGGGTTTTGGTTTTCCTGTCTCTGTTTTGCTTGGCCAATGGTGGGAAGCTGTTGGTGGTGCCAATGGATGGGAGTCACTGGCTCAGCATGCGCTCAGTGCTGGCCGCCCTCAGCCAGAAAGAGCACAAAATTGTCGTTGTCGCACCAGAAGTAAACTTGAACGTGAAGATATCTGAATATTACACTCTCAAAACGTATCCAGTGCCGTTAACTAGGGAAGAACTGAGAGCAAGCATGCATTCATTTGCTAATGATCTTTTTGAGAGAAGACCTTTTCTTCAAAGAATTACTGCGCTCTATGAAAAAGTTCGAGTCATCTCCAGTCTCTATGTCTCCTCCTGTACCAGCTTACTGCACAATAAGGATCTGATGCAGTATCTTGAAGGGAGTAAATTTGATGCGGTTCTCACGGATCCGGTTGTACCATGTGGACAAATACTGGCTCTGCATCTCTCTGTCCCATCTGTTTTCTTTTTACGGGGACTCCCCTGCAGTTTTGATTTGCAGGCTACTCAGTGTCCAGACCCGCCTTCCTACGTCCCGAGAACATTTACAGACAACTCAGACCACATGACGTTTATCCAGCGGGTGGAAAACTTGTTTCTGAAATCCTCAGAATCCTTTCTTTGCAATTTTGCCTATTTGCCATTTGAACTTCTGGCCTCAGATGTTCTGCACAGATCAGTAACAATGAAGGAGCTCTTAAGCCATGGATCCATTTGGCTTAAAAGAATGGATTTTGTTTTTGAGTATCCCATGCCAGTGATGCCCAATATAGTTTTCATCGGAGGTATAAACTGTGGAAAGAAAAAGCCATTATCTCAGGTCAGTGGTTTCCTTGATAAACTGTATTAAAGTTTGAAGAAAAATGCTGTTTGCAAATGCTCTGTCTGTATGTAAGTGTATAGATGAGTGTGTGGGATTTATACGTGCAGGAAGGTACACTGTAAAGACAAAGAAAATAAGTGAACAACTGGGTTGATCTGAATGCTCGCCCACTCTTGCAGGTGCTCTCTGTGGCATTAGCAGGATCTAAGCATTTTTGCCTACACAGCTGTTTTCTTTGGGCTAGGTGGAACAGTTTATCACTGCGCTCTGGCTAACGAGCTGCATACCCACCAGTGAGGGTGATGCCTGTCTAAGCAGGCAGGTCTGCTGCTTGTCTTTGCCAGGTCGGTATTATTACCTGAAACCATTTGTTTTACTGTTACAACTGATTTTTAAGAACAACGGATCTTTTCCATTAGTAGAACCATCCTTTCATAATTTAGAAATAAAGTGTCATAACATGTCAGTTGGTAGGTAGTGCTCCCATTGCTGTGTCAGTCTAGGCTTATCCGTTCACCACACGGATTCCTTACAAAATTTTGTGCAAAACTGCTGGAGGTTTATGTCACTGCTAGCCAGCACTGAGCATCTGCAAAAGCTTATGCTGCCTTCTGAAAAGATGCCCTACAAAGGGTGTACCTAGACCTGCAGTAGTTCAGTGAACGTCCTTCAAAGAATTCTGGTGCGAACTATCAACCTCCATGCTAAACTATTGTATTGTCAAAATTCCTTCTGTGCAATAATTTTCGTTATTAAGGCTGATTGTCTGCAAATCCTGTCTCTGCATTAGTGCTGTTCGCTTTCACAGCCCTGGGGCATACTCTTCCCAGGCTGATCTAGAACGGTATTTCTGAGTTGCTAATCCAGTTTTAAATAGAGCTGGCAAAAAACCCATGCCCTTCCTCCTTCCAGCCTCTTTTTCATCCTTCCAAAAAGAGGCCTTTCCGGGCAATAAACTTTGATAGCCAGTTTTCCGTTTTCGGTACAGTGTCAAGATATAAAACTGATAAAGAAACCAGACCGTTTCCCATGTGAAGCATTACATTTTTCCTAATTTTTTACAAACAGAAAATGATTTGGACTGGCAGGAGGGGAGGAATTTTCTTTTTTTAAACATTCTTCTTTGGAAAATTAACGATCTGTTAATTAGCACTTTTGAGCAGACCACTTGTTGAAGGATCCTGCATTTCCTTAAATACTGGTGTTCCTCCAGTACAGAGGTGGGTGTTTCCCAGTCTAGCTGTGGCTCCGATTACTGACTGTCAAATTGGCTGAACTTTAATACCACTTATTCCATCTTTGCCATATAAATGATTATACATTTACCACACAGCAAATAAGTCTAAAGATCAACCAGAGGACCACAGCACAGGTTGCTTAAAAGCGTGGAGCAGGGGATGTTCTTTCTGGGCAGCACTCAGCAGATTTCTGCAGCAATGGCCCCGGGGCTCAGTGCTCCTCTGCAAGTCATGGCGACGCTGGTTCTGCTCCTCTCTGTGCTCGGTTTGGCTGCCGGTGGGAAGGTGCTGGTGGTGCCGGTGGATGGGAGTCGTTGGCTCAGCATGCGGGAAGTGTTGGACGGTCTCAGGCAGAAGGGACATGAAATAGTCGTCGTTGCACCTGAAACAAACATACATATAAAACCGTCAGAGAATTATATTATGAAAATGTATCCAATACCTTTCGCAAAGGAAGAGCTGGATGGAAGCGTCCATTCTTTTTCACAGGATGTGTTTGCGGAAGGATCATTTCTGGAAAGATTTCTTAAAGTATTCCAGAGACTGAAAAGCATGTCTGCCATTACTCTTTCCACCTGTGCACACTTACTGTACAACAAAGAGCTTGTCAGATATCTTGAAGAGAGCAAGTTTGATGTTGTCCTTACAGATCCTGTAATACCCTGCGGGCCGATACTGGCCGAGCATCTTTCAGTGCCTTCTGTGGTTTTTTTGCGAGTAATGCCATGTGGTTTAGATTTTGAAGCCACTCAATGTCCCAGTCCCCCTTCTTACGTCCCCAGGGTATTCACAGACCATACAGACCACATGAACTTTCTCCAGCGCGTAAAGAACCTAATCTTTGGCATCTCCAGTTCTTTTCTCTGTGATTTTATGTTTCAACCATACTCAAAACTGGCTTCTGAGTTTCTCCAGCGGGACGTGACTGTGCTGGATCTCTTACGCCAGGCTTCCATTTGGCTCATGAGGTTAGATTTTGCGTTAGATTATCCAAGACCTTTGATGCCCAACGTCATTGTAGTTGGAGGAGTAAACTGTGCTCACAAGAAGCTACCTCAGGTGGGTCGTGCTCTGTTTTTAATTCTTGCTCTCATAGACTTCTGTGTTTGTAAGGGTGGAATTTTCTATTGCAGATAGGAATCAAGTTCCTGTTTAGGGTGAGTTAGGTAAATACTCGTGAAATAAAATATTTTTTTCTCACTTTCTTCCTCACTTTCCATTTCCTGTGTAGGCAACTGTATCTTTTCATTTATGAAGCATGCTTAGTTGAAGGGAAACTCTAAGCTTTTCTAATGAAGGTCTGTGATGGGACATTTTATCCACTAGCAAATGGGGTTGCTAGTGTTTCTGGACAGTAGGACAAAGTGCTGGATTTGTCCTATGAGCAGCTCCCATGGGATGGCCCACAAAACCTTAAAAACTCTTTCCAAGCTCAAAAACCCAGTCCTAAGGAACGGAGCCATGGAGCAGGTCTGCTTTGACACATCCAGCACAGCATGACTAGCACCAGTGGCTGGATGCAGCCTTTGTGATTATGCTAGCCTTTCCCGTGTGGCACATGCTGTGGCTGCCTCGGACGTAGACAATAGAGTGGTGCTGTCAAGTTGAGCTATGCTTTTTGATGTCCTAGCTTTCTCATCAGCATACTATTTAGGACTTATGCACTGTAGGGCGAGGCCACCAAGCCTGTGTGGCAATTCCACCCATCTCCAGGTGGTAGAGGGGGCTGTGGCATCTTACAGACATCCTCATGCACAGTGTAATTTGACACCTGAGCATTCATGCAACTCCACTGCTGCTGGACACTATGCAAGATTTGCTAGTGCTAAAACAGAAGCCAGAATTAGGCCCTGAATTGTCTTGTGGAAAATCACCATCAAAGAATGTTCATGCATATGTGCTCTGTCCTCTGATCTCACAAAGCCAACCCCTCCATCCCCTGAGGCAGGTCTCAGACACTGGCAGTACCACTTAGTGTGGGTGATGTGCCCTGCAGACAAGCCTGGCATCATGCTTCCATCTTCATCAGTCTTCTCAGTCTAGAAACCATCTTAAACTGCTCTTCCACATCTGCTATGGGGCCATAGGCCTCCTAGAGATGAGTCTTCAAAGAGGAGGAGTGGGAGGGACAGGTCTTGCCCAGAGTGAAGGGAGCAGCCTCTGCTAGGCTGAGCGATGATGTGGATGTGACACATCTCCTGCACTTGTTAAAAGGTTCAGCCAGAGAGAGAGGCTATCAGAAGTGCAGTCTCACCCAGAACCACCCCTGCCTCTTTCCTGGGATGCTCTTTACTGTTCCTCCACTAGAAACAGATGAGCCTTACCTCAGATGTGCCCACCGCACACAACAGCCTGTAGACTTGGCTGGAATTAATGCTTGTTGTGCAGCTTTTAATCAAATGATTATCCATTTACTACACAGCAAATACCTCCTGGGATCAAAAGTTAGGGTGTACCACAGATTGCGTAAAAGCGTGGAGCGGGTGCTATTGCTCCAGTGCTGCCCGTGGTTTTCTTTCTGGGCAGCACTCAGCAGATTTCTGCAGCAATGGCCCCGGGGCTCAGTGCTCCTCTGCAAGTCATGGCGACGCTGGTTCTGCTCCTCTCTGTGCTCGGTTTGGCTGCCGGTGGGAAGGTGCTGGTGGTGCCGGTGGATGGGAGTCATTGGCTCAGCATGCGGGAAGTGTTGGACGGTCTCAGGCAGAAGGGACATGAAATAGTCGTCGTTGCACCTGAGAGCACTTTACAAATAAAGCCAACAAAGAATTTTGTTATGAAAATGTACCCAGCCCCTTTGTCACAGGAAGAGATTCAGCAAAATTTCCAAGAATTTTTACAAGATGTATTTGAAGAAGGATCTTTTCTGACAAGATTTCTTAGAGTATACCAAAGTATGAAAAGACTCTCTGATTTGGCAGTCTCCAGCTGTGCAGACCTACTGTACGACAAAGAGCTTGTCAGGTATCTTGAGGAGAGCAAGTTTGATGTTGTCCTTACAGATGCCGTGCTACCCTGCGGGCCGATACTGGCCGAGCATCTTTCAGTGCCTTCTGTGTTTTTTTTGCAGCAGATGCCATGTGGTTTAGATTTTGAAGCCGCTCAATGTCCCAGTCCCCCTTCTTACGTCCCCAGGCAATTCACAGAGTATACAGACCACATGAACTTTCTCCAGCGCGTAAAGAACCTAATCTTTGGCATCTCCAGTCCTTTTCTCTGTTATTTTATGTTTCAACCATATTCAAAACTGGCTTCTGAGTTTCTCCAGCGGGACGTGACTGTGCCGGATCTCTTACGCCAGGCTTCTATTTGGCTCATGAGGTTAGATTTTGTGTTTCATTATCCGAGACCTTTGATGCCCAACGTCATTGTAATTGGAGGAGTAAACTGTGCTAAAAAGAAGCTACCTCAGGTGGGTCATGCTCTGTTTTTAAGTCTTGCTCTGATAGACTTCTGTGTTTATAAGGGTGGAATTTTCTACTGCAGACAGGAATCAAGTTCCTGTTTAGGGTGAGTTAGGCAAATACTCGTGAAAGAAATTATTTTTCTCTCACTTTCTTCCTCACTTTCCATTTTCTGTGTAGGCAGTGTACCTTTTCACTTATAAAGTGTGCTCAGTTGATGCTTTTTTCATTATGCATATTCAAAGCCATTTTGCGCAGCATTGAATAACCTGATATTCCTTCCCTTTGAGAGTGAGAGATGAGCAGCAGGCAAGTCTGAGGGACTGTCAAAAAGCCTTGCAGTTAGGTATCATCCATACAGCTTTGCAAATGGTTGTAGTAGGGTCAGAAACACGTCAGGCTTTTCTCCTGGGGCACCCTTGCTGCCTTACCACATCTTTCTTTGTCAATGAATTTGTCTGCTCCTTTACATGGGTATTCCCAAAGCGGGAATCAGCAGGAGAGTTGCAGGTTGTGGACTTTCAGGCTAAGAAGAACCATCTCTATTTACAGGCAGGCCTCAGAAGATTTCACCTTGGTGATGGCTATGTGAGATCTGAGAACCAAATCAATCTCAGTGAGCCTAAAAGGGGCTATGGTGGCTTGGCAGATCCTGCTTAAAGGCCGTAGAGCTGCCAAAGCTTTTCTAGTAGAAACAGATGGGGCGTATCTGATGCGTACACCACATTTACCACCAGCCCAGGTCGATTGCTGAACTCCATTGCTTGTTATCCAGCCTTTTATCAAATCAGTGATTATCCATTTACTACACAGCAAATACCTCCAGGGATCAAAAGTTAGGGTGTACCACAGGTTGCGTAAAAGCGCGGAGCGGGTGCTATTGCTCCAGTGCTGCCCGTGGTTTTCTTTCTGGGCAGCACTCACCAGATTTCTGCAGAAATGGCCCCGGGGCTCAGTGCTCATCTGCAAGTCATGGCGACGCTGGTTCTGCTCCTCTCTGTGCTCGGTTTGGCTGCCGGTGGGAAGGTGCTGGTGGTGCCGGTGGATGGGAGTCATTGGCTCAGCATGCGGGAAGTGTTGGACGGTCTCAGGCAGAAGGGACATGAAATAGTCGTCGTTGCACCTGAGAGCACTTTACAAATAAAGCCAACAAAGAATTTTGTTATGAAAATGTACCCAGCCCCTTTGTCACAGGAAGAGATTCAGCAAAATTTCCAAGAATTTTTACAAGATGTATTTGAAGAAGGATCTTTTCTGACAAGATTTCTTAGAGTATACCAAAGTATGAAAAGACTCTCTGATTTGGCAGTCTCCAGCTGTGCAGACCTACTGTACGACAAAGAGCTTGTCAGGTATCTTGAGGAGAGCAAGTTTGATGTTGTCCTTACAGACGCCGTGCTACCCTGCGGGCCAATACTGGCCGAGCATCTTTCAGTCCCTTCTGTGTTTTTTTTGCAGCAGATGCCATGTGGTTTAGATTTTGAAGCCGCTCAATGTCCCAGTCCCCCTTCTTACGTCCCCAGGCAATTCACAGAGTATACAGACCACATGAACTTTCTCCAGCGCGTAAAGAACCTAATCTTTGGCATCTCCAGTTCTTTTCTCTGTGATTTTATGTTTCAACCATATTCAAAACTGGCTTCTGAGTTTCTCCAGCGGGACGTGACTGTGCCGGATCTCTTACGCCAGGCTTCCATTTGGCTCATGAGGTTAGATTTTGTGTTCCATTATCCAAGACCTTTGATGCCCAACATCATTGTAATTGGAGGAGTAAACTGTGCTCACAAGAAACTACCTCAGGTGCGTCATGCTTTGTTTTTAATTCTTGCTCTCATAGACTTCTGTGTTTGTAAGGGTGGAATTTTCTATTGCAGATAGGAATCAAGTTCCTGTTTAGGGTGAGTTAGGCAAATCCTCGTGAAAGAAATTATTTTTCTCTCACTTTCTTCCTCACTTTCCATTTTCTGTGTAGGCAACTGTGTTCCTTTTCACTTAGAAAGTGTGCTCAGTTGATGCTTTTTTCATTACGCATATTCAAAGCCATTTTGCGCAGCACTGAATAACCTGATATTCCTTCCCTTTGTGAGTGAGAGGTGAGCAGCAGGCAAGTCTGAGGGACTGTCAGAAAGCCTTGCAGTTAGGTATCGTCCATACAGCTTTGCAAATGGTTGTAGTAGGGTCGGAAACACATGTCAGGCTTTTGTCCTGGGGCACCCTTGCTGCCTTACCACGTCTTTCTTTGTCAATGAATTTGTCTGCTCCTTTACATGGGTATTCCCAAAGTGGGAATCAGCAGGAATGTTGCAGGTTGTGGACTCTCAGGCTAAGAAGAACCATCTCTGTTTACAGGCAGGCCTCAGAAGACTTCACCTTGGTGATGGCTATGTGAGATCTGAGAACCAAATTAATCTCAGTGAGCGTGAAAGGGGCTAAGGTGGCTTGACAAATCCTACTCAAAGGCCGTAGAGCTGCCAAAGCTTTTCTAGTAGAAACAGCTGGGGCATATCTGATGAGTACACTATATTTACCACCAGCCCAGGTCGATTGCTGAACTCTATTGCTTGTTATCCAGCCTTTTATCAAATCAGTGATTATCCATTTACTACACAGCAAATACCTCCCGGGATCAAAAGTTAGGGTGTACCACAGATTGCGTAAAAGCGTGGAGCGGGTGCTATTGCTCCAGTGCTGCCCGTGGTTTTCTTTCTGGGCAGCACTCAGCAGATTTCTGCAGCAATGGCCCCGGGGCTCAGTGCTCCTCTGCAAGTCATGGCGACGCTGGTTCTGCTCCTCTCCGTGCTCGGTTTGGCTGCCGGTGGGAAGGTGCTGGTGGTGCCGGTGGATGGGAGTCATTGGCTCAGCATGCGGGAAGTGTTGGACAGTCTCAGGCAGAAGGGACATGAAATAGTCGTCGTTGCACCTGAAATCAATTTACAAATAAAGCCAACAAAGAATTTTGTTATGAAAATGTACCCAGTCCCTTTCACACAGGAAGAGCTGGATGGAAATTTGCAAGGATTTTTACAGGAAATATTTGAAGAAGGATCTTTTCTGGAAAGAATTGTTAAAAGATACGAAAGACTGAAAAATACATTTGCCATGTACCTGTCTAGCTGTGCACACTTACTGTACAACAAAGAGCTTGTCAGGTATCTTGAAGAGAGTAAGTTTGATGCTGTCTTTACAGATCCAATGCTACCCTGCGGGCCAATACTGGCTGAGCATCTTTCAGTCCCTTCTGTGGTTTTTTTGCAGCAAATGCCATGTGGTTTAGAATTTGGAGCCACTCAATGTCCCAATCCCCTTTCTTATGTCCCCAGGATGTTCACAGAGCATACAGACCGGATGAACTTTCTCCAGCGGGTGAAGAATCTAATCTTTGACATCCCAAATTATTTTCTCTGTGATTTTCTCTTTCAACCATACACAAAACTGGCTTCTGAGTTCCTTCAGCGGGATGTGACTGTGCTGGATCTCTTACGCCAGGCTTCCATTTGGCTCATGAAGCTAGACTTTGTTTTACACTATCCGAGACCATTGATGCCCAATATGATTATGGTTAGTGGAGTAAACTGTGCTCACAGGAAGCTAACTCAGGTGGGTCATACTCTGTTTTTTCTTGTCCTTCTTGCAGGCTTTTACCTACTCTGGAAAGTTGTAAGAGGTTTTGTTTGAAGGTTCTCTTTCTGTGGGTGATAATAGAAGGATTTCAAGCTGCTTTTGCTTTGCAAGAGGTGCTAGTACTTGTTTCAGTGAAGTCATCTGAATATCATAGTGTAAAGATGGAGAAGGTTTTGTATATGGAATTATCTCTGGGAAACTCCCCATTGGTCATGTGCTTCTGCTCAAAGCCAGCTTTGACATTAGAGCAGGTTGCTCAGCGCCTCTTCAGTCAGGGCTGTTGATGAGGTGCAAGGCAGACTTTCATTTGAGGAGACCTTCACTCATCCTGGCGTCCAACCTGTCATTGCTGATTTCCTCTATATTCTTGTCTTTTTTTTTCCTTAAAGAAGGATTCTCTATGTTTTAAATTGTCATAGACTCATAGGGTACTTCCATTTGGAAGGTCATTTGTAGGCCTCTCAGCGAACCTCCTAGTCAAAGCATATCCAGTTAGTTTAGGTGGTTCCATTCTATGTCTTGCCAAGTTTTGAATGTCTCCTATGACCCTTATAGTGAAAAGACTTCATTATTTACTGTTTGAATTTTCCATGTTGCAGTTTGTGTCTGTTGCCTCTTGTCTCGTCACTGTCAATCTCTTGGAAGAATGCAGCTTTGTCTTCTTTATGCTGTCCTGCTAAGGGAGTTGAAGACAGCAATGAGATTTTCTGTTTAGCCTTCTCTTCTGAATTCTGACCACGCTCATCTTTCTCAGCCTCTTTTCTTATGTCGTGGTTCTTAACCACCTTCCTGGCTTTTGCTGGACTTGCTCCAGCACATCAACGTCTTTCTTGTACTGGAAAACCCCCAGCTGGGTACGTGCCTTCACGTATTTCCCAAGTGCTGAACAGAAGGGAAGGATCACCTCTCTCCATCTTGGCTGTGCTCTTACTCATCTAGTCCAGGATGCTGTTGCCTCTGTGGCTCCAAGGGCACACTGCAGACTCATATTCAACTTTTTGTCCACAAGGACGCCAGGGTTATTTTCTGCAGAGCTGCTTTCTGTCCACCTGCAGTGCAGCCTGTCCTGTGGCATGGGGTTATCCCATCCCAGCAGCAGAACTTTCACTTTTGCCTTTGCTGACCTTCGTGACGCCCCATTGGCCTGTTTCTCCAGCTTGTAGCATTCTTTTTGCATATCCCAGACCACTGATGTTCCCTTTTTGAAGTATCAACTGGCATCATAAAAATAAAGTGTAAGTTAGGTTCCTTTATTCTTATAAAATGAATGTTGGATTTATTTCAGATTTTTTAAAATGGATATTCAAATATATTTTTGCTTTGCAGAGTAACATCATAGCTCTATTTTTAGAAATAACTATTCCTGTTAAGTAAGTTTTTCAGATAACAACTTTTCAAAATATTGAAATAGGGCTTATTTTTCAGAAAAAGCTGAATCTCACACAGTAAACATGAAGCTTTTTGAAAAGGATTCAAACTTAGCACTCAGTCTACAAAAGCAGAGGTGGAATAAACTATATAGCTAAACCTCTGAGAAGAACCGTGACACCAGATCCGTGACAAAGGTCTATAAAATCCTGAAAGGTGTAGCAAAGGTGAAAGGGGAACTGCTACGCAGCTTCTCCCAGTACCCGACCTATGCCTAACACCGAGATGAGGCAGCAGCAAGCTTAAAGCAAACAAAAGGCAGTTCTTTTCCACACTATGCACAAAAAATAATAATAAAAAAAAAGCCCCTCAACACCAGCAGATTTTTTTTTTGTAGATAAAAACTATGACTTTAAAAAGGATTTGAGTTAGTTAGTAAAAGGTACATCCTGACTGGCAGGATTCGTAGAGTTAAAAAAGAGGTAATCACGGGTTCCCCCAACTGGAGATACTTGCTGTGCCCTTTCCAGCGTACAGCCTTGGCGCTCACCTCTGTACCGGAGCTCTCCTTTCTCCTGGCAGATCTCTCTCCTCACCCTTGCCTTTGGAATGGGCTGAACTTGCTGTTCCGCCGGTGCACTTCAGTCTCTGGACTCATACACACCTGAAATGGAGTTGTGTGTTGCTCAAAAACCACTGACACAAATTTTAAACTCTTATGAATGTGCTGCTAGCCTTAAGTTTGTTTTGTTTTTTTTTTTTAAAAAAAACTTTTAAATGTTATTTTATAGCATTATATATTAGTGTTGCACAGATAATACACGTTTGGCTGAAATGCTAGCAGAACTTAAAGACTACGTGGAAGGGACGATATATCAAATATGAGATCTGAGGGCCCTGTACGTGTTAGCATAGGGTAACATGTTGTAGGTCCGCAACTCCGGGTTAACTACGACACTACCTGCCACCTCGGGGTGTATGTAGTGCTGCGTTGCCTTGTTATGCGAGATCTCTTCCTCTGTATCGCTGCAGCGTGAAAGTGCGCACATAGGTACTGCCGCTAACACTCCAGCACACGAGAATACCTTCTGTCCACCTTCTTTAGTTTTTGGTCGTTTAATGTCACCCCCCTGTCAACAAGAAAGCTTTGCTTAACCAGGCTGTAGAACAGGACTGTAGTGATGTCTGAGACTCCTTCCTCCTTAGCGCCGTTTCCTTAGACGTTACAGTCCTTGTCTAGAGAATGCCTTATGAGAATCACTTTTTTTAACATGCCACATGGAGAACCTCCTATCAAAATAAACTTTTTAGGACATACTTTAGTATTAGCCTTGGAATCTGCTTATCACACCCCTCTGGCAAAGGTAGACATTTCACAAACCAGATTTCCCATCACTCTTACCTGCTCCAACTCTTCCAGGCTGCTGCACAGCATGAAGAAACCATTCACAGCTCACTCGGATCAGGTGTGCTTGGCTGGGGATCTAAAATATTCTCTCTTCTCCAGCCAGCGATTGCTCTTGTTCAGCTGCCATTCCTGGATCTTATTTTGTTTTTGTGAACTTGCAAACTTCTGGCATCTACCTTTTCCCTTTCCATGAGGTATCTCCCTTAATGGCAGATGAGGTGTGCTTCCTCAGGCACTTCTTCTACCTACAAACTGCAGATATCTGCTTTTCTAGATTTATCTTGAAAGTTTTCATGTGCCTTTGCATGGTCTCCCCATCTAAGGACACCACTTGATTTACAGGCACCTATTTCACTCCCCATCTACCCACTGGGTTTTCATTGCATCATTTGCTGCAGCTCCACCGCAGGTTATCAAGAATAATTAGGCACTTAAATCCCATCCAAATCAACTTGATTGGGATATCTAAACAAGTCCTTGGAGTGGGACCGTCTCCCACATCAGATCGTGTCAGCCATGCTGTTATACAGGCAAACTTTCCAGACCTCAGAGGTTTTTCCAGATGTTCGGTCTGAATCTCTCAAAGTGCCATTTGTGGCCCCCTACCCAGAAATGTTCGGCTCTGTCGACACTGTCACTCCCCGCCGAGCAGCTGTAGGCTGCAGGTGTGTGTTACAGAGAGCAGGACTTCCAACATGGTTTAGGGGCTTTTTTTTCTACAAATCATATCGTAGCACACGCAGAAGCAGCTCAAAACTCTGTTCTCCCCTTTTTCTGGTAAGCACAGGACACAAGTGTGGACGTTGCATTGGCTCATACCACAGCCAACCCTGATTAACTTCTTTTGAAAAGCAGCTATTATTAAGAACTTTCAAAAACGTTTGGCCTGTGGCCTCTCACCTGTGAACTCATATGGCCCCTCTTGAGCAAGGATTGCATGTTCTCCTGCATCATTGCTTTCAAACAGGTGTTTGGCCTCCAGCCACTCACCTACGAACTCTTATGGCTCCTCTTGAGCAAGAGCTGCATATTCTGCTGCATCATTGTTTATATAAAAAGGTGCTTGGTTAATATGTTACCCGAACTTCGGTGACACCACTGCTTGCCATGTAGAACATCCTGTGTGAACTCCAGGCAGCTTTCTGAGCATAGGTGCAAGAGAGAAATTTGGAAGTTTAGGTCTTTCATGTCAATAATGCAATGTTTCTTGTATTATAGAATTATAGAATAGCTTGGGTTGGAAGGGACTGTTAAAGCCCACCCAGTCCAACCCCCCTGCAAGGAGCAGGGACATCTCCAACCAGATCAGGTTGCTCAGAGCCCTGGCCAACCTGGCCTGGAATGTTTCCAGGGATGGGGCATCCACCACCTCTCTGGGCAACCTGGGACAGTGCTCCACCACCCTCAGCGTAAAAAATTTCTTCCTTATATCTAGTCTAAATCTACCCTCTTTCAGTTTAAAACCATTCCCCCTTGTCCTGTCACAACAGGCCCTGTGGAAGAGTTTCTCCCATCTTTCCTGTAGCCCCCTTTAAGCACTGGAAGGCCACTCTAAGGTCTCCCCAGAGCCTCTTCTTCTCCAGGCTGAACAGCCCCAACTCTCTCAGCCTGGCCTCACAGGAGAGGTGCTCCAGCCCTCTCATCATCTTCGTGGCCTCCTCTGGACCTGCTCCAACAGCTCCACGTCCTTCTGATGTTGGGGGCTCCTTTGGATGCAGCCCAGGATGCAGTTGGCTTTCTGGGCTGCAAGCGCACAATGTCAGGTCATGTTGAGCTTTTCATCCACCAGTACCCCCAAGTCCTTCTCCTCAGGGCTGCTCTCAATCCCTTCATCCCCCAGCCTGTATTGATACCGGGCATTGCCCGGACCCAGGTGCAGGACCTTATAAGCTCTCTAGAGAAGCTCAGTGGCCATGAAAGTTTAATCTGGCACAGGACAGTCAAGGGCAGAGTGACTCCCTTCAAACAATCCTGATCCAGAAAAATCCCTTTACAAACAACTGTTACCTCTGCTAATCAAAGACCTTGCTAAGTGTTCTGAATCATTTAAGATAACTTAACTGCATGGAAATGCTTTTGCTTTAGATCCCTTGATAGCACTCACTCTTAGCAACGCTTTTATCACCATTTAAAACACGATCTTTGAACTCCAACAACCTGTGACCCTGTCTTAGCAAATATTTTGTAGAGGTAAAGATTAAAGATCGTCAAGTTATAAATGTGGTACAACTATTTTTTTTTTGCTTTCATATGCTGCTTGGAAGAAGTAAGAAGGAAGAGTTCATTCCTTTTCCTGCCAACAGCCCCATGACAGCTATGTGGAGGTACCAGATATACACAGGGCTCGCTCTTTTTCTTTCTTTCTGGAGTTTGGCAGAAGGTGGGAAGCTCTTAGTCGTGCCTCAGGATGGAAGTCACTGGCTGAGCATGCGTGTGGTTCTGGAGAAACTCTGGGAGAGGGGACACGAAATTGTTGCAGTGATTCCTGAAGCCAGTTTGCTCATGAAAAGCTCCCAGTCTTTCACCATCAAAACATACTCCGTGCCTTACACACAGGAGTTTCTGGATAGATACTACCATTCCATTGGTGAAAAAAGTTTTGATAAACTTCCTCTTCTAGAAAAATTTACAGTTGTACTCTACAATATGTCAGAACTGACCAACGTGTTCTCTTCTACTTGTCGGAATCTCTTATACAATGAAGAACTAATGGCGTACCTCCATGATAGTAAATTTGATGCCATTATGGTGGATCCTGTGTTGCCCTGCGGACCAGTTGTTGCCGAGTATCTCTCCCTCCCTTCAGTGTACTTCATGCGTGGTCTTCCATGTACCTTAGACTACAAAGCCACTCAGTGTCCCAGTCCTTTTTCTTACGTGCCGAGGATTTTCACGTCCAGTTCAGACCACATGACATTTACGGAGCGTGTGAAGAACCTCCTGATTGGATTTTCAGAGCATTTGTTATGCTACCTCTTTTATTTAAAATATGAGAACTTAGCTTCTGAGTTTCTTCACAGAGAAGTAACAATACTGGAACTGTTTAGCAAAGCATCCATTTGGCTGATGAGATATGACTTTGTTTTTGAGTATCCGCGCCCAATAATGCCAAATATGGTCTATATTGGAGGCATCAACTGTGAGCAGAAGAAGCCATTATCAAAGGTTTGTCATTGTTTACGTTGAGGGTATGATAGTGTTTACTAGCGATTAGTGAAGATTTGCTTTTTTAAGAGCTTCCTGTAGTAGCGTTTGTACTTGAGCCAAGATGTGATCGAATACCAGGTTGGCGTGATTTGGAAGTGGGACTCTCGGGCTCTGACAGATGATCACAAGACTTGCGCTGCAAGCAGCTGAAGGGTTTCTCTCTGGGAGAGCTGAGGTTAAGTTGCCCAAGCTACGTAGCTGCCTAGGTGTGGCTTAGCTTGTTGTAAGCATAGCACTAAAGTATTAGACAATCATGGCATGTGTGCTGTATCTCGATAAATGACAAAATAATTCCGGGTCATTCGATTTAATATCCCTCACGGTTGGGGAATACTGATTAATCGCAGGAGATGTGATGGAATGAAGAACGTAGACCTAACTCTGTGCACATACACAGGCTCACAGTGTGCTGCAGAGAGTGATGGTGAACCCCAAAACCAGGGGTGTGCAATCAAAGGTGGTCGGGGAGCTCTTTGGCCTCTGGATATGTGTAAGAAGCAATGTAAGACAGCATATAAGAGGATGTCTGGAAAAAAAGACTCCTCCAGGATTGTAACTATCTGCCCTCCCTCCCTAGCTTAAGTCTCCCTGTGCAAGTAGCGCAGCTATCAGTCACTTACTCTGTTTTTCAGACGCAGAGGGGTTGCAACAGCAGAAGTTACTGCTGAGCTTGCGTCACGTTTACTGCTGTGGACTCAGGGCTTTCACTTTGATAACTGCTTTGATAATCTCCAGAAACAAATCTGGAGATAACCCTTCTCAACCCACTGTGTATCGCATCTCTGACGGTCTCTGCTTCGTATTTAGGCTCTGAGAGTGCACGGCAATCCAAAGGGCAGACATTGGTGCAGAGTTTTGCGTCCAGTCAGCTGAGCGGATGCAAGACAGGGAGTTCATCATTAACTGGGTGTTAATTAGTGATTGCTTGGTCAGGTGTTACCTCCCATTCATGACTCTGTTCAGGCTTTCAGGGCGACACGCAGCCAACTGCGTGACACTTCTCCTCGAGCATTTGAATCCTCTAACGTTAATTCAAACATTCATCTTCACCTCGCAGTGCCCAGTTGCTCAAAGCCTTCACTGTGCACAGATGATAAACCCAGAGTTAAAAATTACCTTTGTTTCTGCCCACAAATGTACAGGTTGTTAAAAATTAAACGCTGACTTTAGGTAAGATTAAAGTGCAAAGTACCCCACTATTAATTCCTCGTCCCCTGCAACAGTTTTGCAGCTGTTTAAGACTTTGCTGACAGCACATGGAAAATGGCGTCTTCGAATAATTCTCTTGCCTCCTGGGTTGTGTTTTTCTTGCTCCTGTGGACCTTTTCTGAAGGTGGAAAGCTTCTGGTTGTACCTATTGATGGCAGCCACTGGCTCAGCATGCAGCCGGTTGTGGAGCGGCTCAGACAGAGAGGACATGAAATCGTGGTCGTTGCGCCAGAGATAAATTTGCGGATAAATTCATCAGTGCATTACATGGTGAAAACATACCCTGTGGCTTACACCAAGGAGTATGTGGAGGCAGAATTTAAAAAGATGGGGTACAGGAGTTTCACACCTCAACCCTTCTTGGAAAAATTCTCAAAAATGGCAAATATTACAGCCATGTTCTTTGATTCCTGCAAACGTCTTCTGTCTAAAAAAGAGCTAATCCAATATCTTGAAGAAAGCAAATTTGATGCTGTCTTTATGGATCCTTTTTTCCCATGCGGACAGATAGTGGCTGAACATCTCTCCCTGCCTTCTGTGTACCTTGTACGGGGACTGCCCTGCGGCCTAGACTTCCAGGCTACCCTCTGTCCAAATCCTCCTTCTTATGTTCCTAGGTTCTTCACTCGCTACACAGACCGCATGGCCTTCCTCCAGCGTGCGGGCAATCTCATAGCCAGCCTGAGCAGCTCCCTGGCTTGCAGCTTTCTTTACTTGCCGTATAAGCAGTTGATCAAAGAATTCCTCCAACGAGAGGCAACGGTGCTTGAGCTGTTCAGCCGCGCGTCGATTTGGCTCATGAAATTCGACTTTGTGTTTGAGTACCCCAGGCCCCTCATGCCTAACATGGTCTTGATCGGAGGCATAAGCTGCACTCAGGAAAAAGCACTGTCACAGGTTAGTTACCTTTTTCCCCTGGTTTAGCTGTGGCTGCACTGTTTGCTCTCACCATGAGATGGAGCTGCCGGCAGTAACAAATAACAACAGGAGAATGCGAGGTGCAAGTGGTGAAGAAAGCACTTTGCACCTCTGCATCCCTTGTGCGTGGAGCAGTAAGTTATTTTGCGGCAGACCTCCAGATTCCCAGACAAGCAAGCACGAAAATCTGGGCTTTTCCATCAATATTTTTTTTTTGGCAGCCTATTTCCAGTAATTTAATTTTGCATGCCTCTTTGGCATTTCTGCAGGAATTTCAGACAGCGGCAGACCTGAAGGAAATCCCCACCACCCAGTGAAGCAGCAAGAGATCTTCTTCTCTTGTGTAAAATACTCTGTCCCAGATCTGGACTGCAATTGTATTTTGCTTGAACTGTGCCAAACTTCCTAAATGTGGGATATCTGCCCCCTTCCGCTAAAAAAATCCTCTTAGTTCTTGGTGCTTTCTCTTATTTTTCAGTGAGTGTTCACAACAGGTGTTTCATGAAGGTTGTGTGTAGCACCCGCTGAGACAAGCAGATGCTGGTTAAAAAGACTTCAGTTAAATAACCTGCCTATTCCAAAGCAAGGCTATGAAGAGTTTCATGCTGGTAGTGGCGTTTCTGATCAGAAAGTCAGACCTTGGCACACAGAAACAGTTAAAAAACAGAGTAAAACCGATGTGACTGGTCCCACAGAAAATAAATACGGCTGAATACGCCCTCAAGCAGTGTATCTGTTCCATTGCATCAGGAACCGCCAGATAATTTCATACCAAAAGCACATCTGTCATCTGGGGAGGTTTTTGCAGTTCCCAGTGTCTGTGAGTTTATACAGAACTGAGCCCCGAGTTCCCCACCAGACACGGACAGGGCCTTGCTGGAGAGCCTGTCTTCAGAACCAAGCCCTGAAGTCAGAGTTACATTTTGCCTTGTTTGCCCCCAGAAGAGCACAGATCTGCTGTTCAGGGTGCAGCTGTCAGCAAACCCTCGATGGCTCTTTGTATGTGAGAGCCAGTCTCACGCAAAGGGCCACGGCACTCTGCTCAGCCACGAAAATACGCACCGGAGCATAAACGAAGAGGGTCGGTCTCGATTATCCCCTCGGACCCTAGAGATAACATTTCAATTGCTAGACTTACGGGAACATTTAGTTCATTTTATTCCACTCATTTAACTCTGATGCCTGCAACAATTCCCTCCAGTTTTGTCATTCCTTCCTTGGCTTTACTAAATATTTTTCTATGGCATAGGAATTTTTGCTCCAGCCTTTGGCTATTTTTATGCTTCATCAGAATCCTTTTGTTCTTGGATTCCAGTGACACATCTCCTAGTCCTTTTTTTTTATTTAAGTCAAACAAACAAAACAGATGATTAAAAAAATTGGCAGCAGTTCAATGCTATCATACTCAAAGCAGACCCAACAATTCCAGATATTAGAAGTTACGTCTCTGCTGTCAGGACTCTTTTCAAAATCTTAATTCTGTCTTGCAGCTACATGGTCTGAAATGAAGAACATCAGCTCTAAATCCAGAGCATCTGACTTGCAGTAAATGTGAAAATAAACCACAATGTATTCACCTGGGGATTGGTACAGCATCTTTTTTACTGCACAGAAACCGATGTCTTTGAGCTTTGCGACATGACTGTTTTAACGTAAATTTTTTCTCACGTCCGTACTGAGTCTCGGTTCGGGCTTCAATTCTGCAAACACTCACGCACCTCCATAACTTTGTTCATCCACCCATGCCCATTTTTTTTTCCCCCTGGGACTCATTTTCATATAGCCAACTCATTTTCCTAATCATAATTTTGTTGTGTTGACTGCTCATTTTATTGCCTTTCCAGATAGTTTTGTGGGAACACGACAGAAATTACAGCATATGACGTGGAATGGACTTTGACTAAGGATATGTTTTGTGTTGGCAGGAATTTGAAGCTATTGTGAATGCCTCTGGAGAACATGGCATCGTTGTCTTCTCACTGGGCTCCATGGTCTCTGACATTCCGATGGAGAAAGCCAAAGAAATCGCAGATGCCTTGGGGTCGGTCCCTCAAACGGTACGGTTTCCCTCTCCCCCTTCCAGCACAGCAGTTCAACGCTGTTTTCAAACAGCGTACATGGTTACCTTCGGCTTTCAGCATGCTTCGGCCTCCCTGGTTTCTCCTCCTCCCTGATGCCGGAAGAAGCGATCCCCTCAGCTGCTCTGCACGACGAAACCGGTTTTCTGTACCACAGATGTCTCTAGCTGTGCTTTTCAAAGCCACTGTGGAGCAGCAAGAGGCCGGCTGCTGAGAACTGACATTGTGTTTACTTCTGTCAAAAGGTTTTGTGGCGATACACGGGAAAGGTGCCCCCCAACCTGCCAAAGAATGTCAAGCTTGTCAAATGGCTGCCACAGAACGATCTTCTAGGTAGGTCTGAGATACCTTGAGTGATACCAGCATGTTTCTTTTAATCCGATAATGCTGTTGTAAGGCCCTGTTAGTATCACCTGTGCTGACTCCCTGTATCACTGTGGGTCACAGGACTTCTTACAGCCTTTGCTGCTTGAAACAGAGCTTAGAAACTTCTCTGATGCAACTTCAGAATTGCCAGATTATGAAATGACACTGTTTGCAAAGGTGTTCCAACACTTGAGTACCCTTACTGTCAAAAATGGGTGTCTTTGACTAGCCAGTCTCAACAGCCAGCCTTGGGTTGTTGTCATGTTTTTGTCTACTGGACTGAAAAGAAAATTTAAGGCCCTCGCATGAGCATTTCCAGACAGGTCGTTGGGCTTTTCGAGTGGTAAAATTGTACGTGGTGTTGCCAGGAGTGCATTTGTTGGTTAGACAACAGGGCTCAGCTGTGGGAGATCTGCAAAACCATCAAATGGAAGACATGGTAAAAAAGCAAGCAAGGGTAACGTCTTCTTTAACCTCACTTAGCTCTCATTTCATCCTAAATTCTGAGAAGCTTTGGAGGATTATCTAAGGCTTTCCAGAGATTACCCAAACCAAGACAGAGCTCTACAACCCAAGGTTCCTTCAATCCCCTGGAATGTCCTGTGCTCATCTGCAGCCCTTGAGTAATGATGCACATGACAGCCCAAAGTTCTTGATTTATACCCACCAGTACCGTTTGTGTGCAAGTTTTTCCCCCAGGGATGTGTTACTGTGACTTAACAGATCAAATAGCTAAGTGAATCTTTCTTTCCTCCACAGCTCACCCGAAGGCTCGTGCCTTCATTAGCCATGGAGGCTCCCACGGCGTTTATGAGGGCATATGCAATGCAGTCCCGATGGTACTCATGCCGTTATTCGGAGACCAGATGGACAACGCCAAGCGAGTAGAGTCACGGGGAGCAGGACTGACACTGAATATACTTGAAATGACTTCGAAGGACATATCCACTGCCCTGAAAGCCGTTATTAATGATAAAACGTCAGTAACGGAGGCACAGCCTTTCCCCTTCTACTGTTGTGTAATTCCAGCACGCTAGCTTCCAGCTTAACAGAATACTAATCTGATCTTGTATGCCTTCTTATATCAAAGTTACATCACTGAGAAGCTGATGCTTGCCCTGGGTTAACCTCCTTCCTGTTCCCATAACACCGCCGTCCTCTCTGCCTGGGACTGTAATCATTAGGTGATGAGGACGGGCTGGTACGAGGGGATGCAGGGGTCAGGGAAGATGGGGTATAAGTGCGATGGAAGGATCAAATTGACAAAAGATGTGTCACCTGCTTAAAGGCAAATTTACCAGGCGGTCATGTGGAGGGCTTTGACACAACGTGGTAGAAAAGGCCACGGGTGAAGGGAGATGCAGCAAACTGCTTTTGTTCCCCAAATCAGTGGTGACATCAGTCAGTGGGGAGCCTGAAAAAGTGGCTGGCTAATTTTCATTGCGTGCAGATTGCCCAGAGATGCTGTCTGCACAGCAGCAGGAGGAAGGAGACAAGTGGCAGCGCCTCGGTGTAGTCCAGAGGCTGTACTGCGTCAGGAAGCATTGCCTTCCAGCTGGCAGGATTTACTAAATGGAGCTATTATCACTCATTTATTTTACAGACCAGTTTTCTCAGTCATTTCCCCCCCCCCCCACCAGTGCTCATAAGCAGCTGTACGAGCGCAGTCAGCTGCTGCCTGGCTCAGTAAGGCTGGACAATTCCAGCGCAGCGCAGAAGGAATATGCGCAGCTGCGCTGAGGCGGTGCAGGGAACCACGCCAGGTACCACAGTAGTGCTGTCAGCTTGCCCAAGGTGTTTCAAGGCATCACAGCGAAGGGGAGCTTTAAGACATACCCTCCTTCTCGCCGCTCCCTTTCTCTGGGAGCCTCTCTGTCCTTGGCATCTTCTTCTCCAAAAATAAAACCCAGCACCTTATTGCCAGTTTCTTAACCATCATTCTTGTAGCAATACTACTGCTGCTACTAATTCATCTTGTTCTTCAGCTGGACAGCTTTTCTACACCCGGTCTCGCATTTCAGCCAGATGCTTTCATCCTTCACCCCAGAGATTTTGCTGACAGCTCAAACTAAGCTTTGCTTCTTCTTTTTTTTTAATACCTTTCCTCCTTTGTCATTGAAAACAGCACTTTTCTGGGCCCATAACTTTGCCGTTATCCTTCTCGTGGGGTGGTGATGGTGGGGAACACCACCAGAGAAGCCCCCGGTGGGCCATCAGACAACTGACACTGCTTCCCTTTCTTTCTGGGGACTCAGTCTCGGCAGCACAAGTCACTGAAAACACCCAACGTCTTTTTTTGGCAGGTACAAAGAGAACATCAAGCGCCTCTCCGAGCTTCACCTCGACAGACCCATCCACCCTCTGGACCTGGCCGTGCACTGGGTGGAGTTTGTCATGAGACACAAAGGGGCCCCACACCTGCGACCCGCTGCTCATGACTTGAACTGGATCCAGTACCACTCCCTGGATGTCGTCGCCTTCCTCCTCGCCGTGGTGCTCCTCTCCCTCTTCATTTCTGTGAAGTGCTGCCTCTTCTGCTGCCGCAGGTGCTGCGGTAAGAAGGGAAGAACAAGGAAGCCAGCCAAATCCAAGTCCCACTAGCAGATGAAACCAGCGGTAGGCCTTCTGGACCAGAAGGATCAGAGAGTATCTCAAATTTCACTGAAATCATTGCTGACTTTCAGTCAAGAAATAATAGCGTCCCTTTAAACTAGCACCATGGGAGGGCTTGTTTCACTGATAAGATTTTTCCCTTTAATTAAGAATCAATTGTTAAAAATAATTAGTATAGGATTGCTTCAGTCACTTGGGAAGATATTTGTGTGAAGCCTAAGGCTCCTGGCTTCTGCATCTTAGAATCATAGAATCCCAGGATGGTTTGGGTTGGAAGAGACCTCTCAAGCCCATCCAGTCCAACCCCCCTGCAAGAAGCAGGGACATCTCCAACCAGATCAGGTTGCTCAGAGCCCCGTCCAACCTGGCCTGGAATGTTTCCAGGGATGGAAACGTGTACAGAGAACTTGGTGTACAGAGAACTCAGTGACTTTTTTTTTTTTTTTTTTTTAACCTCTATATACAATGGAGATATACAGGGATTTCATAAGACTTTGCTTCAAGGGCTTTAGGAGAACAATTTGCTCTGTTTAGGCTGTCAGGTTTATCAAGCACTTTTTGAAATCTTTGTGTGGCTGTTGTTATAGAAGAGGCAAACATTATGCACTGACAACACGTGTCACATAAGCCAAGCTAGATGCACATCTTAAATGGGTTTTGTGTATGTTTACAATACCTGGAGCAAAATTAAGGGGTTTTTTTGCAGGGAAGCGATTGTAAAGCCACTGGTGTTTCACTCAAGTTCCCCATCAGGCAGAGAGCTGTATCTGGAGTTTACCTGTGAGGTGATGAGAGCTTTCTAAGCTTTTTTTATAAAACCCAACTGATTTACTCTGTGTAAGTGATGTTCGGTAAAGAACCAAACCCTGGCCCTATAAATAAATCACCGATACTAACGACAGCTTGTGTGTTTTCTGACTTGAGAGGTACGGGGCTGAATGCTCGTTGGTCATGGGGAAGGGAAAGGTTCAATGCCCCACGGTGCAAAAGCCGGTTCTCAGCGTTACAGTCTCAGCGCTTGGTGATTTGGTCCTTGCTGAGAGGTTACGCCCTGAGGCTGCCACAGTCCCCACTATGCACAGAAAGAGACAGCAAAGACTTTGAACCTAAGTTAATATTCAGGGCTCGAAACAGGCTGGGGCATCCCGGTACATCGTGGCAGCACAGTACCTGGTGCTGTTGTTTCTATCGTCGTTTGAAAAAGCAGGTACGTTAGTGAAAGCTGTTCAAGAAGACGGCCTTTCTCCTCCTCAGCCTGTCCCCACTGCGTGTCCGATTCTGGTGGGCATCCACGTCGCCTGCCAACTGGCCAGGACCAACGCCAACTCTTGCTTTTCCGGCTCTGCCTTTTCCTCCTCTCCTCCTGCCCCCAGTAAACAGAAGGAAACCCTTGGGACACCCAGAAAGCGTCCCTACGATGCCTAAGTGCTGACCTGCTTTTAAAATGCAGCTTTTGCAGCTCCACACGTTCCTGAAGTGACAGCGCTGGCTGTCCTAGCCAAGCCAGATGATAGCAGTGCATCTGTGTAACGTTCCGCAGTGCCCAGCGAGACCTCGCAGTGCCGGTCACGCCACCAGCCGCGGTGGCTTCAGTCATCTCCGAGCACGGGGCTGGCTTCAGCAGCTCTCTGATGCCAAAAAAAACCCCAAAACATTTAAAAATGTCCTTGTGGGAAGTTCTATGAGTACCCTGCTGCAAACAGGCTCTGAATCAAGCCAGCGACTTTATCTGCATGCACAAGAGAAAAATCCCTTGATTGATAAACAGAATTTAAAAATAAAAGCCCAATTGTAGATGTTTGTGGTTTTTTTTTTTTCTCCAATTCAAAAACCTCTTGTGTAGGTGGACAAAAGGAGCTAAGAGAAAGGGAGGAGGCTGCTAAATGCCCATCCCATGGCTTTCATTTCATAAAGATCTCTAGCAAAGCTGAATCAAAAAAAGCAGCAGAAACCGGGTATCGCCCTCTCCTCCTTTCCCCTTCACTCTCCTTACTCTCGGCTACTTTGTCGTACTCTTTATTTTCTCTTGGCTCACCGGAGAAATGAGGAGGAGAAATGGGTCTTAGGGGACATGCAGGGCCAGGACTGGACAGCCATCACGTCACATCCAGTTTCAGCTGGGCCCAGCAGAGGACACTACGATATCGCTAACAGCAGGGAGCGGGGACGAGGCCATCCTTCCCCACCCAGCCAGCCCAGGTGGGTTGGTTTGAAGTTGATACCCAACTTCAAATATCCTTTTCAAATAGAAAAAAATATCCTTTTCTTATCCGTCTGTGCTCCGGGAATATGGACCCTGCTGCACGGAACTGATTTTCAGAGGGAATGGGGGGCCAAATTGTGTGGGACAAGCAGCTTCGGCGCAGAGGAGGCTGAAGCCTCACCGCAACACAGCCTTCCCAACCCTTCTCAAGGGAAGAGTTACACTGGGGATGCCATCCCCTCTTCCTACCCCTTCACCGAGCACCCTACAGAGCCTTGCTGCCCCTTCAGCAGGGCACAGAGCCCCAGGCCCCTGATTCCCTTACTGGGAGAAGGAGAAAACATCACCCACGATCCATTTCTAAGTGACAGAGCTGAGACTGAGTCACTTCCCAAAAGGGGAAACTGAGGCAGGGCCAGTCGTCCTTCCTCTCCCTGAGCGGTGCAGGCTCCGCATCGCCCCAGGACTCCAGGCACTGCAGCCTGAGCTTGTCCCACAAACCCTCCCCATCTCTTGTTTTTCAACACCTGCCAAAAGACAGCAGCCAAAATCCCCTCGTTGCCCTTGGAGAAAGGAGGCGCAAACATCTCCTGCCTCCGGCAGCCTCTCGGCACTGCCAGGCACTCACATCACACCCCTTCGGAGCCGCAAAAGGAGAGGACAGCCCTTGCTTTCCGCTCCCGCCCGGGAACACTTTTAGCGTTTAGTTTATTTTTGCCTCGATTTTAACATCCAGGCTTGCAACAGTAAGGCTGAGGAAAAAAAATCCAAACCAGTGCTGCTCCTGGCTCTTCTGGTGACCCTTGGACCCCTCTCGTTGCAAAACATGGGTGAGAGCCTCTTTGGCTTCGGGTGGGGGCATCCCGAGGGATGCAGTCAGCATCTCTTGCTGCTTCCCACCAGCCAGCACAGGGGAAGTGACAGGCATTGCTGACATTTTTCTGCAGCTGCAGGGTTTCTGCAGCCTCGCCCCAGCCCTCCGGTCCCCAAGGGCAACGATGAGATTTTTCCAATGCCATGGGAGCTCCGGGCGGCTCCCAGGCTCCTCCACCTCCTCAGTGCATGGGTCCAACAAGACCCCTGGCCCTGTTGCAATACAGGCCAAGAAGTTAAATGTGCTCGTTATTCCAAGGGCAGAGCAAGAAACAGCAGCGACCTGCAAATGAGCGCTCCCTTCTCCTCCGCTGTGCGGGGCTCCCAGGGCCAGACATCCCCAGATGAGTGCCGGTGCTGCTTCACCCCATGTGCTCTCACTCAGATGCTCACACGCAGACCTGCAATTACTTAACTCGATATAAAAAAAAAAAAAAAATCTATCTTTTGGTGGCTTTGTAAAAAGGAAGTACTGCTGCCCCCAGCCAGCCATGACTCCAGTTTGCAGGGGTTTCACAGGAGCTCCCCAATTCCCTTTCAGCCTTGTTTCCCACTGCGGGAAAGCTCGGCAAGATCAAGATTCAGACTGGATATAAGGAAAAAAATTTTACACTGAGGGTGGTGAGGCACTGGCCCAGGTTGCCCAGACAGGCGGTGGATGCCCCATCCCTGGAAACATTCCAGGCCAGGTTGGCCAGGGCTCTGAGCAACCTGATCTGGTTGGAGATGTCCCTGCTCCTTGCAGGGGAGTTGGACTGGATGGGCTTTAAAGGTCCCTTCCCACCCAAACCATCCTGGAATTCTGTGATTTGTTTGGTACCAAATAGGGCTCCTTCTCCGCATGACAGCCTGCTCCAGTCCCCAGCAATGGCTGGAGGATGGCAGGGAGCTGACACAAGCAAGCCAGGTACTTTTAGCTGGAGTGGCCACAGAGCTCTCCGATTAATTATTGCCCGCAGAGGTGTTTTCAGGAGTTATTTATAGGTGAGTGCGATGAAACCTGGGGGAAAGCAATTGCTGAAGTGAACCAGGCACAAAATGCAGGAGAGCCACTCCCTCCCCGGGGGAGGAACGTGTCCCGCTGGACCCCGGAGAGGCAGTGAACTGCTCCGGCCTCAGCATTTAAGCTCAGGTTAAGCCCATGTGGCAGCAGGCTGTCGGGACTGAACCAGGCTTACAAAGGAAAGAGAAGATGAAATCTCCATCCGCAAACATCTCCTTGCTGTCTGAGGATGCCAGTCTTTCTGGGAGAGGCAATTCTGTCTCCAATCTCATATTTCCCAGAGCAAACTCCTGCCCTGCCTACAGCGGGTGTCACGGCTCACGCTAACCACCACAAAAACATGTTGGTGTCACGCAATTCCGCTTTGACAGGTACTAGCAAGTGCTCCCAGCATCAGTTCCCTTTCTATGAAGGATGGGTGAAAGGTTTCATACGCCAGACCCGATTGCTTCGGCTGATAAAAGCAAGCCGTCAGCGCAGGCCATGCAGGCACCAGCAAATCCTAAATCCCCCCCAGCCCAGTGTGGGCTGGCTTATCTGACTGCGTGACCTCTCTTCCAAAGCCAGCCTGGACAAAGGGAGCAGATTTCTTCCCTGAAACGCTACCAGTCTAGATTATCTTGGGGGAGAGCATGGTCCCCCCAGCTTTTGCTGGGGCAGATCCAAGCAAGCTGCATCTGTTACCAAGCGTCCCTCTCCGGCTCATCGCTGTCTCCCAGCGAGGGACCAGACCGCATCCCAGTGACTCACTTTGTGCCGGAGAAGACTTGGCAAAGTGGCTGCTGGCAACTTTAATTAACGCTTGGGGGGGGGGGGGGTCATCAAAACAGAACTGAAGGCTGGTTATCTTCTGGAGGCTGCTGAAAAGACAGCGGGGTCATCCTTTCAATTTTGGCCACAAACGGTTGGTCTGAGCTCGTTGGAAGGGTGGGTCCGAGATGACCACAGCGTACCAGGAGGGAGGCTGCAGGATGGATTCCGTGATGGACAGGGGAAGGAAGGGGAAACCACAACCAGCGCGTCTGTTAAATGTCAATAAAAATACCACATTCGCCTCCCCATCCAGAAGCTCCTTCCTTTCCATGTAGGACACCAGGGTCCTTCCACCCCAAATCATGCCATCGGTCACCCCTTGCAGAACCGACTGCTCAACGAGTGAAGCTTTTGGCCAGGCTCCTCTGCACACTGCCTTTGGGAAAAACATCCTGTAATAGTCTGCTTCCACCCACTCCCTGCTTATAATAAAAAAAAAAAGCTCAACTGTGTCATTTGTTGCTTGGAAGTCCCTGAATTTCACTGATGGATTAAAGTCTGCTGAGTTGTGAGGAGGTGAGCCTCAGGGGATGCTTCCTGTAAAGCCTGTTATAAAAAAAAAAAAAAAAAAAAAGTTAAATTTCCAGGGA
>JAAGAY010147385.1:35596-70723 GCA_011801015.1 Ardeotis arabs
TGATCAGAGGGCTGGAGCAGCTCTGCTGTGAGGCCAGGCTGAGAGAGCTGGGGCTGTTCAGCCTGGAGAAGAGGAGGCTCCAGGGAGACCTTAGAGCGGCCTTCCAGTGCCTAAAGGGGGCTGCAGGAAAGATGGGGAAAGACTCTTCAGCAGGGCCTGGTGTGACAGGACGAGGGGTCATGGTTTCAAAATAGAGGGAGGCAGATTCAGATTGGATATTAGGAAGAAATGTTTTCCACTGAGGGTGGTGGAGCACTGTCCCAGGTTGCCCAGAGAGGTGGTGGATGCCCCATCCCTGGAAACGTTCAAGGCCAGGTTGGACAGGAGCATCTGGGAGCCAGACTGCACATTTTCCCAAGGAAACGGCCTCGAAATCTGATGGAAAGGGGTGGGAAGGGGCAGCGCTTTGCCAGGCTGCAGCCCCTAAAGCTGCAAGGTGTGAGGGGCTCCTTTAGGCCCCGAAATCCAAAAGCAAGGCTTGTCTCCAGTCCATCACCAGGTGGCCCTAGACAACAGCTTTTGCCAGTCTTGCTGAACCTTCCCCAGTTGGTTAAACTGGGTTGCTTTTCTTTTACTGGCTTTGGTTTTGTGAAAAGCAAAAAGGCCAATGTCATCTGCAGTTGTCCCTCTTCACTGAGCATCTCCGGGAGATCCTTTTGGCCCTGTCTCCCCTCGGATTGGTTTTGGCTCTGCTCTGGCAAGCAGTACAGGGGGACGCTTCTGTGCCACAGGGTATTGTTTTCCACTGAGGGTGGTGGAGCACTGTCACAGGTTGCCCAGAGAGGTGGTGGATGCCCCATCCCTGGAAACATTCCAGGCCAGGTTGGCCAGGGCTCTGAGCAACCTGATCTGGTTGGAGATGTCCCTGTTCCTTGCAGGGGGGTTGGACTGAGTGACCTTTGAAGGTCCCTTCCAACCCAAACCATTCTATGATTCTATGAATTTTGATGGCTGAAGTAGAGGAGAAAATGGTGTGACTGCATTCCAAGGTGACCTATGCTGAAGCAGCTCGTTCCCTTGATTGGCCCAAGGGAAAAAAACCAAATCCTTTCCTTGAAGCTGAAATTTTCGGAGTCAGTCAGCAGGGAAACTGCTCCAATCAAGATGGCTGGTGCCCTGTAATGCAGAAATAATTCAGAGAATGCCACAGCAGACCATCATGAGGCCATCATCTCACAAGTGCTCCCTTTTTTTTCTTTCTCACTGGGAGTACCTGTGCTGGAGGATGGGTTTTCGCACCACGTTACATTGTGACAGTCCAAACATCAACCACCGCCCCAGCCATGGGTTACTGGCACCGACCAACTTCACAGAGGAAAGGAAAACAAGGATGGGCAGTTGAGTTGAGACCTTCTTACCAGCAGACACTTGCTAGCGAATGGAAATGAGGGAAGAAAAAGGTAGGCAATGGGATACATAGAAACCTGCAGGTTTCCAGGAAGCAAGCCAAGGCATCATCATTGGACCAGCAGATCCGTATGCGTTATCTAGCCCGGGATCATTATTCCCCTGTTTTTATTCTCAGCTCACGCACATCTCCAAGTATGCGTATCTGCACAAAGTGAACCATGACCTGTTCTAGGAATGCATCTGTAGGAAACAGGGGGCTGAGAAGCAGCAACGAGTAAAATAGCGGCTCAGCATCACCCTCCCGATCACAACGTTGTCCCAAGTGCACCATTTTAAAGCCCACACGCTGCTCTCCAGTAGCTGCTGCAGCCCTGCTCTCTGCAGGGACCCTCAACGGGGGTCATGAGTTGACTAAAGCCCCAAGAGTGTCTGAACTGCAGCCCAAACCTCGTGACAGCCATGGGTCTGGGCACCGAACCGAGCAAGGAGGACGCAGTGAGCAGGAGGAGCATGCCGGTGGTGACCTCCGTCACCCTGCTGTGGGGGGCCAACACAGCCTGAAGATAGGGCTGTAACAGTAAATGGGCGAGATGGGAAAATGCTTGCCTGGGAAACAAGGGACTGCTGAGGTCAGGAGACCAAAGGAGGAGAGCCAACAGCTGGCTCCTGGTGCATCGTCCCTGGAAGAGCCTGGGAAGAACTTGCTTGCTCATCCCCTTTGACAGTGCAAAGGGGTGCTTGGTACCTTAGCTCATGAGTTCCACAAAAAAAAAAGTACTTACTTTTTTTGTTTTTTTTCCCCATTCCTTTCATCTTCTCCTGGGCTAGACTTCGGTTTTGCATTCCAGTCACATTATGCCAAGATTTCCAGCCTCCTTCCATGAGCCAGATGGCCTGGTCTCAGCAGGGTGTGGCTCCCAGCTCTGGGCACTCATTAGCCACCAGCCTGCATCCTCCTTGGAAGGAGGGAGCGAGGCTTTCGGGAGAGGACACAGTAACACCCACCCAGGCAGGGATGGGTGCCAAACAAGGTCCAAGCACGTCCTTGTGGGCAACACATCCTCCTCGCCACCCACGAGATGCGGCGGTCCTGCCTCAGCAGCCTGGACATGCCTCCCTGTGCCGGACCACAAGACGTGTTTGCAGAGGATGAAATCAAACTGTCGTGTCTCTTCTTCACCCTTGGCAAACTAAAGCCGCAGCCAAATACCTGAACCTTTCACTTTCACAGCTTGAAATCTGAACTGTTCGTAGCAGGAGCACCACAACCGCCTTGGCTAGATACAAGGATTTTTTTTCTCCACTCAGAAAACAGCCAAAAAACCATCTCCACACCAAAACAAACCCTGCAAACAGATTTTTTGCCGCTTCAGAAAGTTTCTTACCTACTGCTTGAGCATAAGCAGCAGCTTGGGAAGCCGGATCATTTCCGGTGGCTTTCCCCCAGAGAGGGCAGGATGGAAAGGCACAGGGAAGGAGGATCGGATTGAGATCCAAGCCAGAGGACCATTGGCTCTAGATGTGGACGTGCACTACGAAAAACACGCCGTTTGTGTGGTGGAAACCCATTAAATTAATCCCACGCATCCAAGACGCTTTGAGATGAAGACACAACAGTAGGCGACGTCTACTCAGGAGCTCTGGAATAGCAACAGCTTTAATTGTAATATTTTTTTTTCCAAAATTTTTTTCTTTAAAAAAAAGAAAAAAGGATCATTAGACGGTAATTACAATAATCAGTTACTGCACGAAGGGTAGTAACACAAAGCCAAGATGAGCTTTTGGAGAAGGGCTTGGCGTTTAGTAGGCAGAAGGCATCCAAAGGACATACACCCAGTCCCGGCACCTGAGGAGGGACCGGATTTGGGACCGAGGACAGGGACAAATTAACGCGGCAGTTACCCCATGGGCCCCAAAACATGCCGGCCGTACTCCCGCGGGTCTCGGGGAGGGCGCAGGCCATCGACGAGCTGAGCACAGCACGTTTTAGGCTGCCGCTGAAATGTTAGGCTGGGTATACAGAGTACCTGAGGTAGATAGAAAAACCAAGGTGGGGGTTTAAAAAAAAAAAAATAAATAAATAAAATGCTGAAATTATTCAGGGACATGCCTGAAACACAGGAGGCTCAAACTCCTGCCCACACCTGCTGCTGACGGTCCCTAGGGTCCGACCGCTCTGCGGAGCTCTGGACCTTGCCAGAAAAACAGCGAAAGCCAAGATTTGGGTAAAACCCCAGGAGAAAGCCATCCCTCTGCCTGCACGTGCGCTCTGGCAGGAGGCATTCCTTATTGCAGTGGAGATTTTTTGCCTGTGCATGGAAAAATGTGCTCTTAGGGTGCCACAGGGAAAGAAAAGGGCTCGGCTGCTGATGGACCCGCTCCGTGCTACGTTGAGTTGCATAGGAAACTCCTTGAAGCCCCTGAGGAGAGATTAAGGTGCTATTTATTTCTTGTGGGGTCCAGCAAGAGTGATGGTTTCTGGGGACGGGATTTTGGGAAGAGGAAAGGAGACCGTTCCCTCTCAAGGCTGCTGTGCCGGCACGATCCGCCAGATGCCTTTCCCCTTCTTTGTTTTACTTTTTGTTTGGATTCATCTGAAAGAAAACCACTAACCTTTCTACAGTAGCAGCGTTCCACTATAAAGAGACTTTGCACTTAAGGAGGAGGGGAGGGCATTCAAAAGACTTGGCTATAAAACGAACGGGGAAAAAATATGGGCACTTGGTGCTGCAAATCTTTAGCTCGATGGCACCAGGTTTACAGCAAAGGCTGTTCAGAAGTTAATCTGGACTTTAGGAGCCTTGAAGAGCCCCACTCGAAGCCCTGTGAAATCAATGGCAATGAGCGCTAAGTCACACAGCACACCTGGAGCATCTCCGGTGAGCTCAGCTTTCAAATTAGGAGAAATTTTTCCTCTTTTCCTCTTTTTTTTTTGTGTGTGTTTGTAAAGGGATATATGGATGGTAACAATCCCCTCCCCTTTTCTGCTCTCTTGCCCAGAGCAGGAGCATCTGGAGAGGAGCAGCCCAAGCAGTTTGCTGCTGTGGCAGGGTGAGCCACTCTCACCGTGCTCCTGGTCTGTCTCCCAAGGAGGTCTCTGCTGAATCCCAAACCTCCAGCTTCTTCCAGAGATATCCAATGGCACGTGGGAGGGATGAAGCGTGAGGGGCAGTGACCGCTTCTCCTGGTTAAAAACGGTACCCATGCATCTGAAAACAGGCAACGAGCATCTCCCTGTCCACAAAGAAGAAAACACATCTTTGCAGAGACATAAAAATAAAACAAAAATCACGCAAACGGGTCGGAGAGCCTGTGAATTTAAAAAAAAAAGCTTCTTTTTAGTGTAAGACACTTGTTGGGCTGAGGACATCCCGAGTTCACAGGGTGCTTTACCATCACGTCTGGGAGTCTGCCAAAGCCTGCCCGTGGTGGCGGGGGAGGGCATTTACTGTGCTTCCTCTTAAAATACATATTTACATGACTCACGTTCGTCTCAAAAACGATAATTTAAAAGCGGTTTCTACAAGGTAAAAAACAGCCACAAGCTTCCCCCCAAAGTGGTTACAACCTTTACTGCTTATTACAAAAATTAGACTTTTATTTGTAAATGCCTAAAAAATGTGACCTCTTTTCTGATCCCTCCCCACCCCTTTTTTCCCCTCCCTTTAAAGTTTTTTTTAGTAAGAAATAGTTTAACTGGCATCAACGCTGTATGAAAAGCCATTCCCCTCTGGATGCCATCCCATCAAGGAGGGATGTCTCCTGCTGATTTCCAGTCCCAGCGGAGAACTTGCAAACTTTGGCCTCTTAAAACCTGTGGAGAGCAACCTCCGCTTCTTTTTAAAGTCAACTGCTTAAAAAAAACAGGGAAAAAAAAAAAGCACAGAAAAAACCCAGCAAACGAGATGTGGACAAAAACCGTGGCTGCAGGAGCTAGATGGCAAAATCCTCATGGTCTTGCGGGCTGAAGGCAGCTGCCCGCAGCATGTCCAAGGAGTTGACGAGGATCAAGGCGCCGGTGAGATGCTTCCAGCGCTTGGTGATGGGGTTCTTCATCTTGTCCAGCCCGGTGTGCAGCTCCTGGATCACGTCACGGTAGCTGTCGCCCATCTGGCTGCTCCAGGTGAGAAGGAAGTCGTATGCTGGCTTCCACATGGCCTGTGGTGATGGGGCAGAGGAGATTGGAGCTGAGCTGGATGGCCAGTGAGCAAGCGACACCATCCCCAACACACCCCCATCCCAGAACAAGCACGGGGAAAAACATCCCCAAATTTCCCCAAATCCCTTTTATTCCCCAAAGGTGCTCCAGAAGAACGTGCTCTGGAGGTATCCGCAAGCCTAAGGGACCTGTGGAGACCAAGACCCATCTGCTCTCACCTCGCTGTCCACCGCCCCCGTCTTGTCCCGGTGCGGGGCCTCGTAAGCATCCATCTGCTGCTTGGAAACCTTGGCGAGCTTTTCGGCGAGCTCCCTCCAGCGCTGGGCCACCTCCACAGCCGTGGTCAGCAGCACAAAGTCCTGGATGAGCCGGATGACCAGCCCTTGGCAGTCCATTTTCAGCAGGGCCTGAAGGACAGTGGGGAAAAGCAAACCAGAGTGTCGAGGCAGGCAGTAGACAGCAGGGTGCCCACGGGACCGTGCAGGAAAGTCCCCTCAAGAACCCACCCCAAAAATCCTCCCACCTCCTTTCTAGTGACAGCCGATGAAATCAGGCCACCAGGCTTGACAGAAGAGTAATCCCGTTAATTAAACAAAGCGCCCTACCCCCGTTCAACGAGGTCTGCAGCCTGGGCTGGCCAACGCAGCCTTGTTTTCCAGGCAACTCCTCAAGATGTTCAGGCGCCACCGTAAGCAGTTTAAAGCATCCCAGGGCCCGAGAAGAACAGACGCCTGTAATCAAGGTTAACTAATCCAGTGCGGTCCGTGCAGCTCGCCTCCCCAAGCCCGGCGGAGCGCCGTCCTCCAGCATGGACGGGTGGGTACGGGCCAGTCAGAAGATTTTTTTTGGGACAATACTTGGGCATCAGCCCTGGAGGAGATGGACTGGGGTGAGACCTAGCACTACAGGACCACTGCTTGGCTTGTGATGTTCTTGCTCCTCTCACCGCCCGCTGCCTTCCCGTGCTGGAGCAGAAATCACCTCCTTCTGTGTCATTTATTGACCTAAAAGCTGAGATTTTCTGCAAATGGTTATGAAGAAGTGGGGATGCGGAACTGCAGCAGACACGGTTTTCTAGCTAGTGATAACTCAGTCAGGAGAAAAAATGACAGAGCAGTGCTAGCTCTTCTCTTTAGGCACCAAATCACATTAACACCTGCTCAAAGTGGAAAGCAAGTCGCAACAGGGCAAAACCCACGATGCAGCCCAGGAGAGGATGTGGTTTAAGTGGCAATTATCAGAGGCCAGGCCCGGGCCAACAGAATCAACATCCCGCTCTCCAGGGCTCCCCCATCCTCTGCCAGAGCCCGTGGGCCGCAACCCCAGTCCCTGGACAAACCCCGCCTCGAACCGCAAGTAGCCACAGAGGTGGTTTTTAGTACGAAATGGGCATCCCCTTCTTAAAACATGGAACCCAAGCAAACAGACCCCAGATTATGCCTTGGGCGAGTTTGCTGAGTAGCCTCTTGTTTTCCAGAGTCGTGGTGGCACCACCAGGATGGTGGCTCCAGGATGGGTCAGTGTCTCAGCAGAGGGTCGCCCTTCAGAAAAGGCAAACCACAGCTCAGGGAGAAGGGGACAGCCCCTGACAGCGGATGCTGAACGCCAGCCCAAGGAACCGCGCTGGCACGCACGTCCCGATCAGGAGCATCCCCCACACCTTCACAACAGCATGAGGCTGGTTATTACAGACAACATGGATGTTGCGGTCCACACACGGCCAGAATCTGCCTGCTTTCTGCCACCAAGGGTCCCAACATCCCCTCCTGGCATGGGGTGGGGGTTCCCCTGGAGCAGAAGGGTTAAATCCTCACATCGGAGGTTACACAGGGACAGTTGGGGGAAGATGGGAACATCTGAAACCACTCCAGCAATTTGCAAAGCAAATGCATGTTGATTTTTCCCTTATCTGTTTCCAACTCAAAGCTGGGCTCAATCTAATTACAGCTGCAGATTGGCGTTTGTCAGCTCCTCCGAAGTGCCGACACTGGTTTCCTGTGCCAGCCAGGGAAGCAATAAACCCTCTTGTTAAGCAAGCAAGGCAAATACATTTCAAAGAGCATTATTATTTTTTTTTTTTTAAAGGGCATTAAGAAGCATTTAGATCTCACACCTGTGCCACAATCGCCTCCTCTCCAGCACCGCTACCTTACCACCCACCCTTCCAGATTCATCGCCCTCTCCTCTGCGGGCGAGGGATTCGGATGTTCCTGAGGAAGGGCAGATGTAGCACCCTCAAACCTGAAAGAACCTTAGCAAAGTGAGCTAAAAGAGCCGCTCTCGTCTCTTGCTGGAGGCCAGGCAGCTCCAAGGCAGCTGAGGAGGCAACCCGGAACAAACTGTGCCGCCGGGGTTAAAAAAGATAGAGCTGCGGGGGGCAGATTCTCCTGTTCCTTCCGCCGCTGGAAGTAAACAAGAAAACATCAAGTGAAGCAGCCGAGAGGCCCCGTAATGGAGAACTGTATAATCACTCAAAGCAAGACCTTTGGAAGGTCCCTGCAGCGCAGCATGTTAACTCTGAAACCTACTGATGGCCAGAGAAACATCTACTTCCTGCACTTTGCCCCTACTGATTGGAGCTGGGGAGGCTCAACACGCGCACTGCGGACTGGGGAAAACAGAGGTGAGCGGGCAGAGGTGATGGGAGATGGGGACAGCACCAAAGCCTGATGGGGACGGGGTGCAGGAAGGACACACGGCCACCAAGGTCGGAGCCAAAGCAGGAATATTAGCGGCAACGGTGACAGGCTTTTATATTTTATTTTTTTTTTCCCCTGGACACAATTTGCTCCCTCTGTCACAGAAATACATGAAACGCAGGCAGACACGGGGCTCTCCCAGAAGCCAGGATTAGCAGGGCTCACAACAGCCTTAATCCTCCAGCAGGCGCTTTTGGGATTACGCTCCCATTCCTTCCCATCCTCCTCCCTCACCCCGGACAAGCCTCCCCGAATAGCCAGGTCCACCCACCGCGTCTCCATCCACCCCTGGTACCCAGCCGCGCTCCCAGCCAAGGCGCGATCCAGGCTGTGCCCTGCCACCGCCCTCCAAAATGTTTATTAACCTTGGAGCGGGGAGCCAGCTCCACCAGACGAGCGAGCAAAGGACGTGGTTTGACATGCACACCCCGGTTCAAAGCGGCGCAGAAACGCCTCTACTTAAACGGCATCCAGGGGAGGCTGAATTTGCATCCCGGCTCTGAAATGCAGAATCTCATTTCCCATCCCGTAGGGGTGGAAACCAGCCTCTGGAAGAAAGCAAGCCACGCTAGGAGGAAGAGGCAGCCCCAAAGACCTCCTGCAAGATGCACGGCCACCCCTGCCGTCACCGCAGCCTTCATCGTCCACTTCCAACCCTGCACGTCTCCAGCCCTGCTCGCTCTCCCACGCACAAATATGCGGCTCGCCGTGGTCCAGCCCTGACCTCATGCACTCCAGAGGAGCTGCCTGAGCCAGAGTGGTTTTTTCCCCATCTTTGGCCAAACTAAAGGAGTAAAAACCTTTCTCCTGTGTCCCAAGAGCTGAAAGCATCGCCAAGGTCACATGTGCCCACCAAGCGTGGTGCAAGATCCACAAGGAAGCTGTTACAGAAATGGACCTCTGAAATTAATTTTTTTTTTTTTCTTTAAAAAATAGCATTTAAATTAGAAAGCACATCAGGGGGTCCATGCGTTATCACGCATTAGTCACCTTCTGAAATGTCTGCACGGCGTTTGGCGGGGAAGCGGAGGTGCGGTTACCGTACACGTTAATATTTAGTGCCCCATTAACCGCAGCAGGGACGTGCGCCAGGGCAGGGATGCACCCTGAGCGCGGCAGGCGGGTGATGTGCCGGGGGTGGCAACATGCAATGCATCCATCAATGCAACCACAGCTTTTTTTTTTTTTCCTTTTTTTTTTTTTTTTTAAGTGCAAAATTGCACAGGAGCGAGAATGTAGGGTCTGCAACTGCGGCACTGGGGATGGGAGGGCAGTAAAGATTTCCTGCCGGGCCCAAAAATAAAAGTGGTTTGTTTTATACTGTCCTTGGAGCAAGGAGCCGGACAACATGACAGCCGAAAGGCATCAGTGGCATTTCTGCAGCTTTCTAATAAACGACAGGCAAGACTTACAAGAGTTGTGCACGAAAAGACCTTGCTGGAAGCCTGCAAGCAACTCCTCCTTCTGTGCAAGCAACTCAGCTACGCAAGGACAAGCCCTGCCCTACAGAAAACATCCCCACCAACTTCAGCATGGTAGCATGGTTCCTTCGGGGAGTAACGCCCACGATCTACACGTGTGGTGAGAACTTGTTCCCATGAAGGCAGAAAGGAGTCAGGTTTTCCCCCCAGACTCAAATTCAGCGCTGGGACTACCATTAGCCAGCAGATTGTTTTGGGATGGAGGAGGAAGAGGGACCCAACGTGAGCAAGCGTGGGTTGGCATGCTCCAGGCGTGCTAGTGGAAGGTCCGAACAACGGACACCAGGCTCTGCAGGACATCAAGGACCGCTTGAGCCCACCAGCAGCTCTTTGGGGTCTGCACACACCAGGAACAAGTGGTATCTTTTGGAAGAAGAAAGGCAGCACGCAGGTATCTGCAGTCAGAACAAATGAGAGAAAACAATGGGGAAAAATAAAAATCCCAACATCGTCTTCTGTATGACCTTTAGCAATAGCCTGGAGAAGAAAAAGCTCACAATTTCCGCAGCTCTCCACTGACATGCCCAGTAGCACTCCCAGGAGACCCATGTTTTTCCCAACAGCAGTGTCTGTTGGAAAGGATGATAAATGCGAAGCTCTATAAAAACACCGTGCCGAAAAACCCAGGGAAAGGGAGAAACGCTGCGTCTCACGCCAGCTCTAAGCCCAGCTCCCATGGACCAAGGAGTCACTGCATGGCCAGGTACTGGGAAAACCCAGCTGCAACAAGGTCTTCACGCATCTGTGCCCAGGTTTTTTTTCAGCAAGACCATCCACGTGCCGCCTGCTTTTGATGAGCAGAGAAAGGAGAGGGGTAGGTTTCTCGTTCTGGTGCAATGACTAACTCCTGAGCAACGTTCCCCCAGTTACCTCCACACAACCGCTGCTAGCACTGGGTTAGAAAAACAACAATTAAACGCAGATTACTTATTAACTAGTCATCACAACTGGGCTTTTCCATGCTCGGCTGCTGGTGCACGGCTCTGCCACTCTGATTTTGTGTACTCAACGCTGCAGTCAGATAAGCTTGCTTAGTACTACTCCCTTCATGCTACCTTTGAGACGAGACAACTGACTTTTAAGACGAAACAGCCAGATCAGAGCTTAATCCCACCGGTTCTTCTTGGCAGCAGACGCCAGAAAGCGAGCCCATTTGTTACAAATCAAATCAGATTTAAACACAATGAAATACATTACTGCTCCATTGTCATCCCCGGAAACACCTATCTTTATTTTTATTTTTTTTTTAAAAAATCTGGCTCAATCTAATTTCTCCACAAGCTAAGGAGGATTTGACAGCAGCAAGGGGTTTAGGAGCAGCATCACCTTCCACCAGGAAGGGAGCTCATCCTTTATCAGCAGGCTCAGACTCAGAAAGACCAGGAAACAGAGCCAGCGCTCGGGATTAGCCTCTGTTCGAGCAAGGAAAATAAAACTTGCTCGGGGACCCTGCGCTCCAGGCATCCCTTGGGGAGAGGGATGTTTGCCTGCAGCTTACAGCCCTCCCCTGGAGTGAGCTGGCTCCCTGAGTTTCCAAGACAGCCTTATCTTTCCTTTCGTCTCCCCATTGACGTCTGGCACCAATTTTCCACGACCTACGGACTGTCTGGGACCCCTGGAGACAGAGACAACAGATAAAAGGAACACTTACAGGTTTGCAAACAGCACGAAGCCCAGGCAGCATCCAGCAAGAGGAGGACAGATTTCATCCCACGGCTCACCAAGGCTAATGATTAAAGGAGCAAACCCTTCCTCGGGGAAACCACAGGGCCAGACGCCAACCTTGGCTACCACAGTGGGTATTTCCCTTCCTGGTCGGCCCCAGAAAGAAGAGACAACTGCGTACGACGGGCAGGAGAACCCCTCGACAGCAGCAGCACTGGTGGAGTGACCCGGCGCCTGCATTTTGCCAAAAGCCAAAGCTAAAATGTTGCCCCACGGGCCACAAAGTGGTACCCAGGCACTCGCTGGAAAATATTTCCATGAGTGACGAAGAGCTCCGTGCTCCTCATAATGCCTTACACCTCATACTCGATCCTCAAATTTCCCCCTTCTTATTAAAGGGAGTTTGGGAAATGAAATATTTCACTCTGTTCCACTCCTCTGTACCCAAGCTGCCTACTCGTAATTTCGTTTTGCACACCGCTGCCTGTGGCCATCATTGCCAAGTGAAGCTCTCGCTATTCCTTAATTCAACTGGCATTTTAAATCACGTGACTGGCTGTAATGTGGTTATCGCGTTTCTGTGGGAAAGACTGTTAAGAGGCGAGAGCTGCAAACCTCTTCCAGTGTTTTTTTTGTCTCACTTCCTAGGAAATGCTAGAAATTATGAAGATGATTTCTCGCAAGAGACTTCCTAATGGCATCCTAGATATACCTGAAGGCAGCACTTCCCCAAACGCCTTGTGGGACAGAAGCAAGCCACGCATTTCGATTCGCAAACACGACCCCCAGTTGGACGTAAATCATTCCGGCTCAGAGGTGCCCTTGGTTTAGCTGCCCCTCAAAGAGAGACGGGGCAGACATAACCCAACATTGCTACCAAGCAAGCTGAGGTTGTTTCAGGAAGGGAAAGGCGTAGCATTGTTCTCCACAGCAGCTGTACAACGCCTCTCCAGCACGCTCGGACACATCTAGTGATGCAGAAGTATGTGGCCCGAGAGGCAGCTCACCTACCCACTCCGTATAGGAAAAGCGTTTGTGATTCTCGCCTGTTTTCCAGTTTTCCATCAGTACTGCCTTCAAGGATGCAACACTTCGACACTGGGCTTGAGGAGACCAGCAGCGCTCACCCTCATCACTCTGCATGGCAGGGAATTAAGACCCCTTCATTAGACCTCAGACTCACCGTCATCAGCTCCTTCTGGAAAGACTTCCTCTCCTTGTTCTCGGTGTTGTTGCAGTCTTCCTTCAGCTTCTCCAAGACAGAGGCCACTCGCTCCGGCTCGCTGTCTAACTCCGCTCGGCAGAAAAACGTGAGCGGCAAGTTCAAGTACCCCAGCGCGTCGGCAAAGGACCGCCAGCTGCTGAGGTTCTCCATGAGCAGAGTCCTCACAGAGGCATAGATGTAGGTCAGGAACTTGCAGGGCCTCAGGATCTGCTCGAGCAACAGGCTGGTGGTGAGATCTGGCCCAGAGAAGTAGCTGGGCTTGACCTTCCCAACCACCAGCACGTTTTTAGTGTGCACAAGGCCTACTTTTCCCTGGTAGTAGCCAATATACCACTCCTTGGTCCACAGCTGTCCTTTCAACCTGATCTTCTCCTCACTGAGGAGGGCAACGATGTCGCCTTTCTTGTACTCCAGCAAATAGTAGTTCTTGCTTTGCCGCACCACCGTCTTCAGCAGCTTGCCGTACTTCAAGCTCAACACTGGCCGGTCCTGAAAAACTGGATACTTGGCGGTGGCAGCCAGAGGTGAAAGGATGATCTTTCCGACCTCGTTCTTCTTGAGGAACCGCCTCTGCCCTGTTGGTTTGATGGCACTTTTGGGAGGCGGCTGCGGTGTCTGGACACAGAACTGGGTCAAAATGGCATCCTTGTCATCTTTGACCTGTATCCTTAGCGTGAAGTCCGAGAGCTCATTGGGGTCATGGGACGCAATAGGGAAGATGAGGCGGCTGACCTTGCCCAGCTTCATCTGGAAGCCCCGCACAATTTTGGCTTGCTCGCTAGCTTTCACCTCGTAGTTGGTCATGTTGGAGAACATGCAGAGCTTGAGGTCCTGAGGTCGTGACAGAGCAAACTGATGCTTACCCCAGAGCTGGAGGGCGACGGGAGCCGGGCTGTGCGACTGCCTTGTGACCTCGTTCACCAGGAGAGTCTTGGGCGCGCATTCGTGCCCGAACATGGCCACGACAGTTTTAAAGGAAGGGTGAATGTGTTTTGGGCCGTAGACGCCAATCGTGATCTTCTTGCTGATGTAATCCCAAATGGTGTAAGGGTAGAGGATGTTCTGCCCCTGGGCTACGGCCGCGATGTACATGCAAGGCTCCAGGTTCTCCAGCTGCACCTGGATCGTGTCTCCATAGGAATAGCTCAGCTGCATTGGCGTGTAGGGCCCCTCTTTCATGTCACTCCGCAGGCACTGCAGTCCTACCAAACTCTTGCTCATGATGTCATTCTTGACCTCTGCTGACACCTTCATCTCCAAAACGATGAAGGTTTTCACCTCCATATTGCTGAGTTTGATCTGCAGGACCGGGCTGATGGTGCTGCACTTGTCGCTGTTCAGCTCCAGTGGTGGATCCAGCATCGCTTTCATGGAGATCTGCTGCGTTTCCCCAGGGCACACATGGCCCTCTGGCACGTGGATGCTGATGTTGGTGTCTGGAAGCTGAACGGCTCCACCAGAGCTATCCAGCTTACAGACAATGTTGGTCTCCACTGGTTGCGTCTGACCCCAGCCAGGATTTTGACCAAGCAAATCCAAGTCATGGCAAGACCGAGCCAGCTTCCTGTGGTTCAGCCACGCAGTCCTAAAATCTTCCCGGCTCTGGAACTGCTCAGGGGTGGGAGACTTCAAACCACTGAAGAAACCAGATGATGCCGGAGCGTCTGACTTGGCCTGAAGGACGGACAGTTCAGACAAACTGTAGGAGCGTTTACTTCTGAAGAAGGGATTGTCCCTTTTCACAGGCTGCTCCAGATCCAGCCTGTTTGTGGATGGGAACTCATCAAAAACGTTCCCTAGGCTGCTACTGGCGGCCGTACTGGAAACGGCTGAAGTAGGAGCCCCTGTGTCGAAGAGCAGCAAGTCAACGGCAATGCTGGAGTTGGACTCTTTGTCTGAGCTGGGCACTGTTTGCAAATTCCCATTCAGAAATGGGTTCATCTGGACTCCGTTCAAGAACGGGTTGTTATTGTACGTTTTCACAGAGTTTCTTTTCGCGTCAGTCCATTCTCCAAGCAGGTCTAACTCCTTGGCCCCCTCATCGGGGCTCTCCAGTAGATTGTCTATCATCCCGCTGTCCGTTAAGGAAGAGTTGCGGTGGTTGACAGGCTGGACGTAGGAGGAAGGGATGTAACCCATTTCGGTGGTGTTGTGAGCGTACCACCACTCACCTCCCGAGGTGTCTAAGACATAAAGGTGGTCCCCCTTGGAGAACTTCAAAGTGGTGAAATTAGTTGGACAGTAGTCTTTGATTGCTATTACTTCCTTCGCATTGCCAAAGGACGTGGGATCGTCAACCAGCAAGGCACTAGGAGAAGGCACTGCAAAGCCAAGAAGAGAACAGCACTGTAAGCAATCCAGAAGAGAGTCACAACTTACATCCAATCATTTCAGATCAGCAATCCATGCTACTTTAAGCGGTGAAGTAAGGTTGTTTTACAGCCTCTCCAATCTGCAGGTATTTTTTTTCCTCTCCCTAAAGCTTTTTAAACGGAACTTCCCTCTCCGCTACTTCTGTTACGTTCACGTTCCTCTTCCCCGACAGGTTCACAATCTAAAGGGATGGGCATCGACACGTCTGGGAAGAGCAGCGGGAGCTGAGACAGGAGAAGCAGCAACTTGTTATCCTCCCAATGCAGTCAAGCGCCTCAGCAGCAAGCCTCCGCTGTGACACAGGGCCCCATGCAGTGCCCCACGGCCTCGCTAAACTCCTTGATGAACGAGATGCACAAAAAGAAGTGCTGGAAGGAGTTTTGAGGGAGTCGATTCTCATCAGCTCTCCTTTTCACCCGGCGTGTTGGGACCTAAGCTTCTACAGGCACGCGCTAGGATGGCAGGCATCCCCTTAAATGTTCACATTTAAAATAACAGAAGTTATTGTAACTATTTCAGATTTTAACAGATTGCTACATGGGAAGAGCCCTTATCCTCCCAGTTTGCTCAGAGGTACCTCAAGGCCTTCAGCCACCACCTCTTTAGCACTGCCATCGCGCTCTCCACGCAAACTGTTCTCAGTGCTGCCACTGGTGAACGCCTCCTCCTCACAGAGATTACGTGATAACCCATGGAAACATAAACGCAAGATAACTCCCAGCACAGGCTAGAAGCGCTCTCGCTCTGCCGTAACCCCTCTCCTGCACGCGTGAAACAAGTTTCAGCATACGAAACAACTACGGGCACGTCATACCCCTACTTCTTCACGTCACAGCAGCTAAAAAAGCAAGCATCTCGCTCCATTTACATAGCACCTATGCTCCTCGACAAAAAATAACTCGGGTTCTAAAGAAGTTTGTGTAGTTTGAACCCTCAGAAAGAAGCACAGCACTGCCCTCCCACAGGGCTGTCATGGTCCTAGCAGCATCTCCAGCATCTCCTTCAGCGGCGCCAGCTGAAAATAATTTGGCCCAAGGGATCCCAATTACGATCAAAACAGCTGAGTGAAGCCTAGAGATGCTCACACTGTCACCCTATTTATTGGGTTTGCTCTCACTTTTAGGGCCAATTTCTGCTAAAAGGCACTAGAAACAAGCTGCAGATGACGTCACATCAACGTTCAAATGTGTGTTATCTCGCTAGACAGGCCTAAGAAACCAAGGAGAGCTGGGTTTTCACCAAAACAGAGCTGCAAGAGCCCTAGGACAGCACCTGCTTTAACAGGCTCGAGAGCTCTCTGGAGGGAAAAGTGGGCTTTAAGAAATGCGGCAAGCCCCTAAAATCCTGGAGACGAAGGGATTGCAGATCAGACTGTGCATCCCTGCACTTCTCGGACGCAGAAACTACGAGGCAAGGGAAGACACAGACAAGCAAAGAAAAGTCTTTAAATAGATGCTAGGGATCAAATATGAAGAAGAGAAGAGTTTGTACACATCCTAAACAACTCATTGTTAATCCACTTCCTCCGCCAGCAGGTAGGCAAAGTTGTGAGGACATTTATTCAGCGTAAAACTATATATAAACTCTGCACTGGAATTATTTTGCCAGCCCGGTAGGAAGCCACCATTAACCCAGCACTGAAGCTGGAGCTCTCTGCAGGACGGGGCATTTCCCATCTCCCCATCCCTTTGGCTCAGAGAGGGGAGTGGCCATCCCCGTGTCCCCCCTGTAGACGTGCACATGGCGGCAGGGTTAACACGGATGCGCGGAAACCAGCAAATCCCTTGGAGAGTATGAGTAATTCCGATTTTTACAGCACTTGCTGCTCTTCCCCATCAGCTGCCGCCTGCTAATTATTAACCAACCCCTTCCTGAACCCCAGGGGTGAGAGGATGCACCCAAACGGAGGAGGGGGGCATCGTCCTCACCCCCACGGGGGTCCCCACCAGTCCCTCCGCACCTTTGACGTCGCAGAGGCTGGTGTCGGCGAAACCCTCGCTGAGATCGATGAGCGTCCCCTCCGACTTGCATCGCGGTAAGCCGCCCGAGTTGGCCGCCCGGATCCTCTGCGCCGCCATCTCTGGCCCGCCGACCCCCGTGGTCCCAGGGAGCACTAGGTGGCCATGGCCTCTCTGTGAGTGAAGCTGGCTACAGGGACTCCAGCATCACCTCGGGGAACCAGCCTGAAGGGAGAGAAAAACCCCAGCACGTTAGCAAAGGCTCCAGGTCCCACCGTGCCACCCACGTGCCGACGATGCTCTTCCCAGGCGCACGCCGACCCTGCGGTGCTGTGACAGGAGAACATCCTCGTGTTCTCCTTAAATTACCACAAAAGATAACCTGGCTGCTCCTAGTAAGCATGGTGCTGCCTACAAATCACCAAGGGCTTTGGATATTTGGGGATACGTTGCTCCCAGGCCCATAAATTGGTCCTTCTCCCCACTTGGTAAGAGCTTTCAGGGTATCCATGCGTTGCCGTAATCCGTATCTGTAAAACCAGCCGGCACTCAGGCGCTGCGGGAGCCCAGGGCAGCAGTTAGGGAGCACGGAGGGCCCATGGGACCAGGCAGAGAAACATCCCTTCTTGCACCCACTGCCCTACCTCACTTGAGGAAAAATAAAAATAAAGGGTTTTTTCTCCTTTTTTTTTTTTTTTTTTTTCCAGAATCCCTGTGGAAGAGCAGCTGCATCAGCACCCCAGAGCAGAGAGGAAAATTTAACCCCTTGCCCGCAGAACACACCGGCACTTTGACCGCCAACGTTGTGGCTGATGCAAGCGCTGGCAAGGCCTCCTCTGGTGTCACCCATGTCCTCTGGGGCTCGGAGGGCGGCCAGAAAAGCCAGGAGTGTGCGAGCGAGCTGGCAAGCCCGAGCCACGCTCTGCTCCTCCAGCTTTGCACCAGGGAGCAGGTATGAGGTCCGATGTACTTGGTGTCATCCTAGTAAAATCCTGCCATCCAGCATCCCTGTGGACATCCTGACATCCTGCTCCCCACAAACCTGCCAGAAAACTCCAGCCTGGCTGCGAAGTGCCAACAGCTCTTAAAAATAAAGTTCTGTGCAATTAAAAGTTATATCCCGATCCAAATCCCCTGCTTGACCTCGGCAAGCCAAAGGGTTTTTCACCCACTCCTAGCACTGTTTTTCCCTTCTCCCCATTTTTCCTTTCTCCCTCTCCTATGCAATTTTTTATTCCCCTCGCTTGAAAAATCAGATCAAGCAGAAAATAACCCCCAAACCCTCAAATACCTTTAGATGGGAATATGGAGCTGATAGAAATGCGAAGACAAGCGTTGATTGCTTGTTATTAAACCAGCGAGTCTCTCTCCACCAGCACAGCGAGGAGGAGCAGCAAGCCCTGAAGGATTCAGTGCCCTTTTCTGGAATGCAGCAAGAGGAAATTTGCAGGGGAGAGCCTGAGCAGGAGGTACTCCAGCCGGCTTGAAATGCTTCCCAAGCCATCCCCAGGGCCCGGCATGCTGGGAATGTGGTTAGCTGGAAGGGATGCACCAGGCTCCAGCCAGAAAAGGGACGGGAGAACTTGTGTGCAAGTGGGAAGGCAGCGGGAAGGGAGGAAAGGCGCTCTCATTAGCTGGCACGGTTCATCACCCATCCAGCCCTTTTTTTTTTTTTTTTCCCCCACAAAGCACCACCGCAGCGGGCAGGGTGTCACTTCTCGTTAATGCCAGGCGCTGTTTTGGGATGATGCATTTTCCAGCTGGCAAGCAAGACCCTGAACACTTACTGCTTCCCCTAAAGAGACCCTGCAGAGCCTCGGCAGGCTCTCGTCGGGTTATTTTTCCCTCCCTAGCCGGAGGGTTTGAGCCCTTCAGGGCTACATAGGCACAAAATCCAGCATGAGGTGTTCAGCATCATCATTGCAGAAATAGCTCAAGTGGCAAAGTTTGCACCAGTTCCAGCAATACTTGCACGCAATCCTGTGAAAAAAACAAAAAAATCCCCACCTTTTGACAGCCCAAAGGTCGCCCCTGCTTGGTGAGAGTAAACAAAGCAAGAATGAAACCAGGTGATTTTTTTCCCCCGTGAATCAAAGTGCAAGCCACAAATACATTTTTCAACACCTGCCCGGTAGCCCGGCACCAAATAATTTTTATATCAATCATTACAGCTGCACACAGACAACTCTCGCCAACATATCCAGTGCCTGGCACTCGCAGGGATGCTCCCCCATCCCATATTTATGTAACTACATGGGAAGCTTTACGGTAAAGGTCTGGACAGATGCAGTTGTGTGGAGAAACAGCTGGAAAAAATCCCCCCTACACGCACCCCCGTGGTCTCAAAAGGCAGCAGGAGCGTTGATCAAAACGAGGGATTACAGAAAGGTATTTCCTCTCATGAAAGCAGCATCTTGGCTGCCTCTCAGTCTGTTCTGGATGCGGCAACACTCTCACACACACATGAAAGGACTGGGGGTACATGCCCCCCACCAAGACTGGACCTGAGGCAAGAGCCGTGTTTTGGAGCTGATGGTCTCTGGGGATGGACATGAGATTTTTCTGAACGCAGGACAGAAAACCAGCAAAGTCAGGCTACGCGAGAATAAAATGGGACAGCTGGGAGCAGGGTGGCGGGAAACAAGGGGTGGACGGGGCAAGATTTGTTTAGAATTCACTTCTGTAGCGACAGCTGAGACAATGGTCTGCTAACTCCTCCGAAAGCACTTTAAATATAGACCAGGATTAAATATAGACTAGGAAAAACCCGGCCCCATCTGTTTACCCAAAGTCATAAACAGCGTCCAAAATGAATGGGGAGGTGGGGGGGAGGAAACTGGTGAGCAACCAGAGTTCACCCCACGCGAGCGAGGAAGATGGCTGCACCCAAGGAACCCGCACCCGCTTTTCACATCGTTTTTTTTCTTCTCAGGTGGGAAAGGCAATGTTGTAGGGTAAAAACCCAACTGCAGAAGCCAGGAGGACCCACTGCGCGCTTCCCTCAGCCCAAGTACCCCAAATCCCCAGCTTTGCACCCCGCGGTACCAGCTGTCTCACTATTCTTTCCAAAAATCTTAACCGGGCTTTGCTGAGGGTTGGGCAAAGCTTTGGGGAAGCTAAAGCCGGCGCGGCGTGGCGTGACGGTATCGGCTGTATCTCCTCCTCCCCTCGGCTTCTGCTCCACCGGGAGACATCACGGGATGCCCATCCTGTGAGTCACCCGTCAGGGGAACAGAACAGCAGAGCTGCCTTCAACAGGGATGTCCAGCAGCGAGCAGGGTCTCCAGGGTCTTGAATAAGTGCCCTACCTACTCCTGAATCTCCTCTCCACCCGGCACAGAGCAGCAGCAGCAGGTTTGGGGAGAGTCTAAGGTTGATGACCTATTAAAAAATAAAACAAACCTACTGAAACCTATTAAATAAAACCCAAAGGTCTTTTTCCTGCAGTGTGTGAATGCACGGTGCCCAGCTGATTTCTAACAGCAGCATTTCCCGGCATGTAGCGGCACAGAAAAGGTTAAAAATAATTTCTGCAAATTCTCTGGGACGGCTCAGCCTGGAAATTCAACCACAGGCTTTCCACTCCTGGCCCCATAGACCCAGGGGAGCCCTCCCGAGACCCCCTGGCAGCAGAGCCCCATCCTCCCCAACAGTCCCAGCTCCACCCATCACACCAAACTGGTCCTGATGGGATTATAGTACGGATCCACCTCCGCCCAGACACTGAGCTGTAAATCAAATACACAGCACAGGCATCCAGCCACGCTGAAGGAGGTTAGTGGAGAAAACTCCAGGAAAAATATTTACTGGTAGCGTAAGCCCTGTGTCCACAAGTAAAGGAACACAATAAAAACATGGGAACACCTGGGCAGGAAGCAGAATCTGCTGCTGGCCAAGAGGAGATCTTCTCCAACAGGCACCGACTGCAGCCCAGTGTAGGAGGAAGAGGACCCCTCCAAAAGCCTCGATGACAGTAAACCCTCGACTGCCAAGAGTTTAGGCTGATAAGATGCAGGAGGGCTGGCGGAGCCGGGTGGTACCAAGCACTGTCAGGGCTGGAGATGGAGCCAGGTCCTTCCGGATGCAGCCCCAAAGGACGGGCAGCACGTGGTATCTGCTGCCAGAAAAGGAGGTGAGGAGGACTGATGCACGTCCATGCCCATCCCATCCCTCCCAGTCCTCCCTGGAGCTCGGCCAAGCCAGGGAGCTGCAGGGTCCATCCCACCATGGCACACGCGTGCCCACAGGAAGCACCAGGAACAGCAGCCACTGTGACATGAGGTGGGTCGAGCTTGCCATAACCACCATAGCTGCATGTCTGTCCTCCTTGGGTGACACAGAAAAAGCCCGTCAAGCCCTAAGCCCGTGTTATAAGTTCAGGGAAAACCTTCCACCTACCCTTGGCCACAAACTGAACGGTGGGAAGAGAAGAAACAGCTTCTAACCACTCACTCATCGTCCTCTTCCCAGGCCAAAGCCAAGACCAACTCCAAGCAACTTAATTTGCCTTTCCCTTCTCCAAAGTCAAGCTCCCCGGCTCTCCTACAAACACAGAAGTGTTTTTGGAGGTTTCTTTTTAAAACAGTCAGCTCTGCTTCAATACATGTCAATTTAACTCTTTGTAGCTAGAAACTCATTGCCCTGAGTCACAGCGCTACCCACAGAGCGCACTCATCCCACACAACAGATTTACTGAAAATGTTGCTTTTCTCACAGTCACAAAGCCTGACGTATCTCAAGACCACAGAAGCAGTCACAGAAGAGACGACCCCTGGCAACCCAGGGGACACGGAGAGGGGGCACCCCAGATCCAAAGGAGCCTGCTCATGTGCCTGGGAGCGCCAACACAAACTAGATTCTGTCGCTGCAATATGCAATGGCCTCCAAAAGAGGCCTTTTTTGGCTAAAACTGCCAAATTTTAGGAAACTGTCTAATTTAGGAACTGGGTTTTGCCCTGCAGCTTCATCACCTTCAAGCGCTTCCTCATGACTATGCTGCAACGCAACCTCAGCCATTGGGCTTAAGTTGCTCAGCACACTTCTACCCAGTAGAAAATGGTCTGACCATCTAGAGATTTGCCTGCTTTTTCCATGCTTGTATTAACAGATCTTTCAGCACACACAAAAAACACAGTATCCTCTAAATCGGTAACATCTGCACGGACTCAGCCAGGCCCTCTGCAGCCTCCTACAAGACTGGGACAGTGTTTGAGATGGCTGGTGGCCTCTTGCCGCCCATGGCGGATAGACGGACGCTCTCGCAGCTCATCTCCTGAAGTCAGTCCCAGACAGATGGGTTCATGGCCAACTCCTCACTTCCACGAGCGGTCACGCAGTATTATCCATCACCTACTGCACGCAATGGTGAGGGCAGCATGGCTCAAGGTCTTCTGAGGGCACATGCAGCATGGGGAAAGACCACCTGGACTTGTGCAACCCCATCACTTACCCCCACCAAGTGACCTCCTTCCCAGCATCTGCCCAGCTGAACCACCGCAGGACACCACGGAGATGCTCCCCAGCACAGGGAGATGTCTTCTGGCCATGGGACCATCTAGGTGGTAGTTGAGTGCCAGCAGAGAACGATGGGTTCTTGTTCAGAGGGAGAAGGGGATGATCCCTCCCCACCCTTTTCTTTGTCCTGGAGACAAAGCATCTTGCTCCCCATGATCCTGACCTCTGCAGTTAAGGTCCTTTGAGCCTTGCTGGTGAAGCTGGGTGGGGAAGAGCTGGCTGCTGCTGGTTTTTTTCCCTCCAGAAGCCTGGGCCAAGCATTTTGCATGTTCGATGCCAGCAATGCCGCACACTCTAGCGATTCCTGACATTATTGCCTTCCTCTTATCTCCTCCTCCTCCTACTTTACCACTTGTGTTTGCAAAACCAATGCTTTAATCTTCCAAAAAAAAAAAAAAAAAAAAAAAAAAAAAAAAAAAAAACCAACCAAACATAAACCACTCCTTAAGACAACACAAAACACAAGCTCTTTGTACCATAAAGAGCATGTTAGCACACTATCCCGAACGAACCTTGAAGCTGCCAATGAGCCAGAACAGAAGACATGTCGTTTCAGTCTCTTTTCCAGCAAACAAGAAGGGACTTGTGGAAACATCGGGACCTTCCATCCCTCCTGCAGCATGCTTGGCGCAGGGGTCTGCTCCAGACCCGATCCCCGCTGCGCACAGCAAGCAGTGGGAACGCTCGTGCCCAGCATCCCTGCTCAGGCATGGTGGCGGCGGCACAGCCAGTTGGAGAGGCATAGCCCTGCGCTACACCGTCCCCTCCAGCCCAAGCCAAGCCTTAGAGAAAAACCCTGCCCGCAAGCTTAAGCTCGTCTCTGCTCCTGCCAGCCAAGCACGCTGCCAGGCAAGGGCAAGCCAAACGCAGGAGGTTTGACGGGGCAGAGGTAGAAGGGAGCATCCTTGGCAACTTCAAAGCACCCCTGTCCCAAAATCGCTGAAAACGGTGCCAGGGTGGCGAAGGCTTAAAAAGCCTGCAAGCATGGGAAGGTGCTGGCAGTGCCGTACGCAGCAGGAACCCTCACGAGGTTTACAGGGCCATAAAAAAGGGTGCTCCTGGGCTGACAGCCTGGCTCCTGCCGCTCAACAGCAGCGCTTCCAGCAATAAAACCATTAAGCGCACGCGAGTCCTGATAATATAGCGGGGAGGTAAATAAAGTCGTACTTGCTTCCACGGTTTCAGGGCAGCCCGTGGGCTACAAGACCAGTCAGACCCTCCAACATCCCCAACAGAACAAGAGAAGAGGAGCCCAGGAGAGCACCTTCTTCCTCCAAGCCCTTGCAGCCCCTCCAAAGTCCTTCAGGAGCCCAAGGGCTCAGCCAACGGCCAAGGCAAGACTGCCCCTGAGGGATGCTCAGAGCCAAAAGCAAGGACCAAGCGCCCTGCAAACCAGGAGAACTCAGATTTGAGCTGGATCAGGCAACAGCACAAGCTCATGCCGGCAATTGGTGGCAGAGGAGAAACGAAATACAGGTTTTCAGAGCCACAGCCCAGCCGTTGGCCAAAGGGAGACCCTTTTGAAGAAGAAACAGCTTTGTCCAACAACAGATATCGTTCTCATAGTCATCATCCTCTGCTTCAGAAGAGGAGGAAAATCTCTCATTTTCTTTTTTAAGCCCTGCAGACTAATCAGTGGGTTAACCTAAGGGCACGTCTAGCACCCTGGCACAGGCACCCACACGAGCTGGTCTGGAGCAGGGATGCTGGGCAAAGCTCTTTGGCTGCTGCCAGCACCCGCTCTGCCCGCTGGTGGCACGCTCTCAGTTGATGGGGGAATGGTACAGACACCGTGCTGCGGTCCCACCTAGGACCATCACCAGGAAAAACCCTACGCGCCGCTCCCCATGCGATGCTGTGGTGGAAGGAATGCCTCCTCACGGTCACCCAGGAGATTTCGGGGCAACATCCACAGCAAGCAGACTAAGGGCAACTACGGAAAACAAGAAAGGAGGGGAAATGGTTTCCTGGCTCCATGGGCACTCACGAATGCCTGATGCACACTTGAGGGGGGTGACCCAAACCCCTCCCCTCTCCATCTCAAGAGATCAAATCAACTTGGGCAACAAAAACTTCAAGTGCAGTAAAAGGGTTTCATTGAGAAAACCTTGGAGCAATCCACCATCGTGCTACTCCCAAGGCCACAGTCCCAGCAGGGTCTCCTTACTTCGATAATTTGGATGCTAATTTGGACTTTAAGAGCTGTCAAAAGCTGAAGCAACTGAGCCAAGCTGCGCTTCCCCCAAGTCCAGATGATGACAGACCTTCAACTGCATCAACACTTCAGAACCCCGTCTCCATCACCCTTCACTAATTTCGTCTTTGTCTGACGGAAAGAAGTAGCTGTTCTCAGCTGAATTGCTGGTGCAATGCGCAGAGCCACACGCTTGCCATGTCCCTGTCTGCAATGTTGGGAAACCAGTCCCACCAGCGTGACCAGAGAAGGGCAGGCACAGGGAAGTCACTCATGCTGCTGGATGGGGAGGCTGGCACCAGAACCGATGCAGCGACATACAGAGAAGGCAACAAAAAACTCCAGAGATGAGCTAGCCCACCAGAGATGAGCTAGCTCCAACTTGCCCGTAGACCGACACAGTCAACTGTCCCTGCCCACGTACTCCACCAAGACAGATCTCCCCCACACTGACCACTTCCTCATACAGAGAACATCAAAGGATGAAAAAAAAAAAAAAAAAATTGAGTCCTGCTCAGTCCTCTGGACTTAATCTGACCTGCTCAGCATTTAGGAAGAGGGTGCTGCGTTCTGAGACCGCAGATGCCGTGGGGATGCAGTGGCCACCCGTGGGTCACCCAAAAGGTGACTTTGTAAGCAGGTAGCCAGGACATGGCTGCAGGCCCCAGGTTGGCTGGACTTGCTCCTGACCTTAGTCAGGAGGTCTGTTTTAGAAGGAGGAAAAAAAAAAAAAAACCCACAAACCAAAAACCACGGTAAAAGCTTGCCCTTGATTTAATGTTCTTACACACCTTGCTGATTAGCCCAGGTACTGATCACTGGTGGGTGACACGACACCTTCGGCTATGCTGAAAATGCTGACGGGAGCCAAAACCCATCACGAGCCCGAGCTAGGTGCAATCAGCACATTACAATGCATTTCCTCAAAACAGCGAGTTTTTTTCAGCACTCGTCCTTGGTAAACATTTCTAAACCCGCAACACCTGGGTTTAAGCAGCTTAACCATTTGCTGGAGCTGACGGTCTTCTCATAGGAAAGCAACCTGGGGGTTAAACCGGACAGGGGGTCGCTCCACATCTGACCCAATCCCTGGTCCACAAACCCAGGTCAAAAAGAGGGCAAACTCATTGGGAGCAGAACAGCGTCGGGAGCGCAATGCCCCGGTCTTCCAATTTGATCTCACCTGCAAATCCAGCAAGTTGCAGACCCACCCCAGAAGCGTCCTTTCAAGACCAGACTCATCCCATCAGCACAAAAGGCAGCGTGGCTCGTTTCAGGCCGTTTTTGGCAACAAAATCCTTGCCTAGACTTAGACCAGAGCTTGGCCACAGGTGGGAATCGGCTTTCCAGGTGCAGGCACCCACCTCTGCCAGCCGGGAAGGTGTTGGAGATAAAACCAAAGCAGGCCAGTGTTTAGGCAACACAAGAGCAAATACCACACCTGCTTGTTTTAATTAGTTACCCCTGCAATTAAAGCCCATCAAACTGCATGGAGCTTCACACAACCCGCACATTAACTATGAGGAACGCAACCCAGGGGTGAGGGATGCCCAGATACCATCCAAGCAGTGGCTCCTAGCACCTTCCGTAACATCAGCAGCGCCAAGAAGGGGGGAAAAAAAAAACCAAAACAAAATACCATACAAACAAATAACAGCACCCACCCCATCTGTCTGTACTTCAGAGTTTGTTGTTTCGGTCTCGCCAGGTTAAAACGCCGCTCGATCTCATCATGACGGGTCAGATGGCCGATAAGAATCCCATTTCATCATTTTAAGACCCGAGCGTTTATTGGAAAGGATTATCTGCAAACAAAGCTAGGCACTTTGAACTGTTTAGTTTTATGTCAGTTAAAAAAACGCATGAGGCCCTTGCCTGGGTGCTCCCAAAATGAACGCTGTATGAAATGAGATGGCGACCTCACCGCGCACAATGTCAAAGATGCGCTGCTGCCCTGCACCGGGAAATAACCTTCTTCAGGGTGAGCCGTTTTGGGCAAAGAGTCCTTCCCTTAGCAAGGCATTTGGGCACAGAAAGTCATTTCTGTAAATTTGGCAAAATTTCGCCTTTGCTCAAAATCGCTCTCATCACCGGACGAAGCAGGGCTGAACCTTGGGCACAGTCCAAAAGCAATCTTAAAGTAACGGTAGATTTTTCCCTGCTTCAAGCAGAGCTTTGGAAGCTGAGCGGAGCCAGTTCCTGCCAACTTTCAATGCTGCGCATTGAACCACAGTGACACATCTTCACAGGAGCAACCCCTAAAAAAAAATTTAAAAAATGGCCAACTCTAAGCCACCACAGAGGGAATATTTCCACAGGGCAAGTTTTTCCCTCTATGCCGTCCCCGAGAAGCCAGCCCCAGGCGAGGCTGTACAGAGACGGACCTGTTCCATGCGAGGAACCTCGGAGCCTCCCACTTCGAGCCCCAGAGCCGGGTGCTCCAGAACAATGCCTCATTTTAGAAAGTAAAGCCCAAAATCAGGTTGAAAAGCCCCACGTATTCAAGGACAGAAGCCTTGAGTCGGCCACACGTTGGCCACATGCAGCAAAGAACCCGCTCCGTTTACTGATTTCTATGGAAAGCAACTTCAATCCCACCAAGAGCTCTGCTTCCAGGCCACTTTGATAATCACAGCGATGGGCACATTTTAATTTTGGCTCGGTATCTAAAGCACGGGTTGGGATCTACAAACAGCAAGCTCTTGGCTACAGAAGACAATTCCAGGTACAACCAACACGCCAGGCTACAATCCGTGGTTGCGGCCCACCATCTTCACCATCTCGCCTAGATGACACCTCCTTTTCTCAGCCTCTTTCGCAGCAGCATCCCAGATTTTCTGCCCTGTGGGACCAAGCTCTTCCAGATGTCAACGCCACCCGCCTCCAGAAGCACAGCAGATCTTGGTGCTGGCCACAGGGCAGCTCCACAAGGAGAAGCAGAGAGGGCAGCAAGAGGTTTCCAGGAGCTGAGGAATGCTCTCCAGCATTCCTCACGGCCAGCTGACATCCATGTGCAGCCAGCGCAGGGCTTCGCCATCAAAGGGCCAGGCCAGAATTAGACACGCTCTCCATGAGAAAAAAAGAGAGTCTCAATATCAAACCAACGCAGATAGACTTTTTCTTTTTTTTTTTTATTTGATGTTTTAAAAAATTTTAATTAAAACTCACTTCAAGTGACACATAAAAGAAGTGAAATCCCAGGCACAGCTGACGCACTAGGACAGATCTATATTTAGACAAACACCACGAGTTCTCGATCAACAGGAAAGAAACAGAAACTTTTTTGGCACTGTCCAGAAGGAGAAAAGAAAACCAAAAGAAAGAGGCCCACCGCCACTCATCATTACCAGGAGCAACCCCCACTGGCATTTCAGCCTTCCAACTCTCCACTTTTACACTGAATCCAACTTTTTTTTCCACGCACGATCCCAGTAAACAAGATTTGCAGCTCGCAGCGCACACATGAAGACTACCAACCACAACACATCATGTACATTCACACCACAGCTGGTATTACTACTATTTTTTTTAATTTAGTGCTTACTACAGTCAGCTTTGCTTTCAACAAGACAGCTGACAACGTGTTAGTACTTCAGCATAAAACAAATATACCGAAGTGATTAAAAAAAAAAAAAAAGCCATTTCCAAGTTTTGCAGACCGAAGTTTTAAGAGAGAAAGCAGAGCACCAATGTAAAATACACTCCTTCAAAATCTGCTCTTTCTTCTGCCGTGCTATTCATCTGGGAGCTTTTGGTTCAGAAGTCAGAGACGGGCTTAGCTGGATATCCAGTCGTTTGCTGGGCCTCGTCCCAAATTTCTCTAACATTACTCACATTTTTTTGTGCGGGATGAGGATTTTATACTTCAAGGCAAAATGGAGCAAGAAGCGTTTGCAGGAATTATCATGGTCAGGCTGAGACCTCTGAGTCCAAACGATTCCCATGTTATCCCCCCCAAAGAAGCAGAAAGAAGCCTCCCCAGGCCATCCAGGCAGGATGGTGTGGCTCTGGGCAGCCGGGCGATAGATGCTCGGTCCAGAGGAAGATGCTCTGCATACAAACATCCCACAGCCACCGCGTGGGCAGCATCGCCTCTGCCTGCCAGCCTTCCTGCAGGGAATTACCCTCTGCCTTGCCTTCACAAGCCAAATTGCCTCAAAGCAGCCTTATGCCAGTAACCACCTGCCCTTTCCCAAAGAAAACGCGCCTCTGAGCGAGGGGCCCAACTGGCACAGCGCTTTCCAGCCACAAACCCCTAAAAATTAGACCAAACTGCACACATTTTTATTTCTTTTATCCTGCCTGACTGCAGCGCAATCCAGACACAGTGATTTTTTATTATTATTATTATTTTTCCCCTCTCCCAGAACCACTTTGGAAGTGATTTCAGAGCCCATTTCTGGAGGCACGGCCATTGTGGCTGCAGAGACCAGCGTCTGACCTTCGGATCGTACCGCTGCACCAACCCACGCAACGCCGGTGCTCCGTGCCTCAGTTTCCCTGCAGCGTTACCCGCTGGTACCCAAACCCTTCAGGACACTCATCCCTCCCCGTCACCTAGAGGACGCATCTCCCCTTGCCCGCGCTGGAGTTTCCCATCACAGCCAGGTAGCAGGAATACCGGCAGCGGGACAGCCAGCAGCTTTCCCCCAGGACACTCGTAAGGCCAGGGTTTAAAACCATGGGATGGAAAGGTCACCCCTGCTGAAGGGCAACTGCAGAGAGCAGAGACGGGGTTAAACACTCACCCTCCCCAAATCCCTGCTGCAGGGCCCTGCATTCCTCAAACAGCATGCAGTGCTGGGCTAAAGCGTTTTTTTTCCCCCTCACTGTTTCCATGCCCAGTCATGTCCTGCAATCCTGGATTTAGCGAACATTTTAACAGCTCCTAATAATAAGCAGAGCAGGAGCTGGAGAGGCACTGGCTGCTCCGGCCAGTCACAGCTCCAAGGAGCCACAGGGCTGTTCTGCCACAGGGCAAGGTGCTAAAAATCAGAAAAAGAAAAAAGAAAAAAAGGCGTATTTGGGATCTGTGCTCGATCTCAATATGCAATTTTTATGCGCCTCCTGGGAAATACAGCTCCAAGAGTGGGTACACGCTGGAGACCATGGCATGTTCCTCAGCAACTCGAAGGGGTTGGCCCGTCCGTCCCCCATCACCAGAGCGGAGTCGCGACCTCGTTTCACAGGATCTCACCAGGTGCTGTGAGAGTCCAGATGGACCGTCTGGCTAATTGAGTTAATTAAAGTGTTTTTCGGCCGCGATTAACTTCCAGGCGCACCGCTCCAGCTCTCTCCAGGGAGCACGGGCCACACCTCGGCAGCGGCAGGAGAGATGGGGAAAAATTACTTGGAAGCGCCTACTGACAGCACCGAGCCGTTTCTCAGCAGTGTGTGCCAACTCCAAGCAACTTACAAAAAAAAAAAAAAAAAAACCAAACTAAAAAAATCCTGAAAAAGCCCAAACCTTCATCCATTTTTCACCTCCAGGCTGAGCAGGACAGACTTTGCATGGAGAAAATGCAGGCAAGGCTGCAGCGGATGGATGGCCGGGAAGAGACCCACCACCCTGACGCCCCAACCCCAGAGCATCTTTTTCCCTGGTCCGGCGCAAAGCCGACGTGATCAGCTCTGGGAAGCCAGCAACGCTGCCCGTAACTCTTAGGACGATAAGATGGTCAAGGCCAGAGCCGGCAGCACGGGCTCTCTTGTTTTTGCTGACGAGGTTAATCGCTGTCTCCCAGGGACAGTAAATACTTTGTCTGTCGGCAGCCCTGGCCCCGGAGATAACCAAGCAAAATGCTGGGGAAGGCCAAAAGAAAGGCTTGCTTTGTGGCTGCACTGTTTTGCTCCTCGACGAGAGGAGGGCTGCCACAAAGCACTGGAAAGGAGCCGCGTCCTGGGAAGCTGGTATTAAAAAAAAAAAAAACAAAACCTAAACCAAAAACAAACAACAAAACAAACCAAACAAAAAACAAACCCCAAAACCAACCCACCCCATTGCTGGCGACCCCACGTTTTCATCCCCATTCCCCAGAAACCTACTTGTCCTCCTCCGTCCGTGCAAAACGGGCAATGAACACTCACAGATGTTCCGTTCATCCGGAGGCTGCTCCAATAAATCCGCAAATGGTTTCCACGGGTAAGGAGGAGCCATGGCTCAGGAAGACAGGGATGCACCCCTGCACCCCCATATCTCCTCTTTTTTGCAGGTTGCACCCCTCCATCTCCTCCTCTCTTTTTCTGGGATGCACCCCTCCATCTCCTCCTCTCTTTTTCTGGGATGCACCCCTCCATCTCTCTGTCTTTTTTCTGGGATGCACCCCTCCATCTCTCCCTGTTTTTCCAGGATGCACCCCTCCATCTCTTCCTCTCTTTTTTCCGGGATGCACCCCTCCACCTCCTCCTCTTTTTTCCAGGATGCACCCCTCCTCTCTTTTTGCGGGACGCAAAACCCTCCATCTCCTCCTTTTTTTTCCTAACTGGAAACCTTACGAACCATGAAGCACCGGTTGCTCCCAGGCCACGTGCGTGAGGAAGTATTCCCTGTGCCACACGCAGAGAAAAAAAACCCACTAATGATGGCTTTTGTGAGCAAGGTTGGGGGAGAGGGGTGGGGGAAGAGGGGTTTTTTGAGGCAGGAGGCACGGTGCTTAGGGTAAAGAGAAGAGCAATTTCCAAAGCCGGGTTTGCACACGTGTTGCCGGCTGGGAAACGCTTCTCACATCAGCAGAGAGCAACCCCACCCCGGCACAGCCAACGCTGTGGCCAGGACACGAGGGGCTGGGGAGGGAGGCTGGCGAAAGCAGGGGGAAAGAAAGCAAGGAAATGCCACAGAGGTGAGGACGCTTTTTCTGGCCGGTCGAAGGCTTGTTTTGTTTCCCTCCCTTCAGCTAGCTGCCATTTTCCGGAAGCTGGATCGGTTACAAAAAAATAATGCAAAAAGTTTCTCTTTGTTTAATTGTAGCTGCCGTAGCCCTCGCACTGAGGGACTGCGCGTTCCCGCCAGCTGCTCTGGGAACGGATGTGAAGGAATAGAATGGCATGGCAGCAGGGAATAACGGGAGAGTTAAAGCTTTAACATCTCCCACAAAGATGCCACCCGAGCTGAAACAGATTATTTTTACTCCCAGAGGCACGTGTGGCCTGGGAGACTTTGGTCTCAGCTCCCTGTGCGACTACCACGTCAGTTATTCAAATTCCTGCTCTTCTTGCTCCTTTCCTCCACTTTTTACCTGGTGTAGGTGTTTCTAGATGGACAACTCAAGTATGATCTCCCACTGCACTGAGCAAATCATGGGATGCCCCAGCCAGCCCTGGCACTCGCTGAAGCCACGTTTGCAGCCGAGAGGTCCAACAGCACCCATCCGGCTTATTCCAAACCGGCAACCAACCCGCAAAGCTAACGGCAGCCATCACAAAACATCGCTCGCCTTGCTCTTCCACTGACCGCGCCGGGCACGCACCGTTCAACACAAAAAAAAAGACACAAACAAAAAAAAAAAGCCTTTTCTGTTCCTAAGGAAACAGCCCGTGTAGTTCAAACAAGGCCACACACCACGCAAATGCCTCCACATCCCTGAAAAAAAAAAAAAAGCGACCGAAAGCACTTTATACGGAGCACGGAGAATGGCTCCCGGATTGACTCAGGGAGAGGGAAGTGACAGCTTCGCATGGGGCTCGTTAGCAGCAATGAGCAAGCCAGCCTAAGGATTACATACCGCAGCTGCGTTCCTTCGCCAGGTGGAAAGGGTGTGCTCCCCCCACCCCCCCAAGTCAGCTAGAAAACATCTGGTTTTCGCTTTGTGGCGGCGATCTGCCCTCCTGGAAAGGGTGGGATGCTCCCCAGGGCAACCCTCCCGCAGGGCAGAGGAAGCAACTTCAGAGCCTGCGGAGAAGCGTGAAAAGGAAAGGTTTTCACGTTATTATTTCGTTAATATTATTTACTGTTGCGGCTTTCCCTCATCATTTAACAGGACTGCAAACTAATCCCTCCAACTCGCATAGAAGTGCCCAGATGATGAAGAAACACAGGAGAGATTTAAAAAAAAATAATAAAATAAATAAAAATAAGGGACTCAGCCACCCTCCACCATTGTATTTTAACATATACGGGCTTGAGGCTACAGAGTTGCTCTCGCACCCATCACCTGCACACGCGGACAGCACGCGTCAGCTGTCGACAAGACGACGGGACGCGACGCACACCACCCTCCTGCTGATGATGGATCTGGAGCAACACCTCACCCCAGGCCGAGCAGGAGCACCTTTTCGTGTCAGAGTGCGTAGGAACGTTTAGCCCTAGGACCTGCAATTCCTTTTCTTCTGTCAGTAAGGAGGGCTTGCTCAGGGCAGGTGCCAAACCTCGGGGCTGAGAGGCTCCCAGGCCAGGCGACACACGCTCGTCCCAGTTTCAGCCGCTGTCAGAATTAATTCGCCCGCCCAACCAAGGCGGCAGTGCAACTTTCAGACCTCTTCAAAAATACGGAGGACTTATTTAAAATAAGGAAAATAATTCTCCTTCGCGTCCCTCCCTGTGCGCAGGCAGGCTTCTGTGACCAAGCGCTTCTTGCCGTATTTAAATGTTTCATTTAAAAAGAGTGCAGCGCCTAAACCACCTCCTTAACATAGATACGAGCTCTTCTGAACAACCCCATCAGGTGAAAATAAATATTTTGCCTCACAACTAGTTTTCTCCTTGTTAAAATGAAAACATAATTAGGATGTCAAGCGCAGAGGCAAGTAAGGGCTGCAATCACCCCACGCAGCGCCGCGCCGCGCGGGCTTCATTTGATTAAAAGTAGCGACACTGCTATTTTTGAAAAGCACGCTCTCTTCCATGCCCTGACTGGAGTTATTTTGGAAATAAATAAATATATATATATAGGGAAAGCTGGCATCTTTGCCAGCAAAAAATGCCCAGCCCAGGCGGACGGGTGCTCAGCGGAGGCTGTGGGTGCGTGGCACGGGGCAGCGGAGAGTGCAGCAAGGGGACTGCATCCTCCTGCGGCTGGTGTGGCACCAGTGAGCCAGGCTGGGCCAGGGCCGAGGGACGGGGAGGGGGAGAGAAACAGAGGGGAGGGAAAAAGGAAAGGGGAAAAAGAAGGGGAGGGAAAAAGGAAAGGGGAAAAAGGAGGGGAGGGAAAAAGGAAAGGGGAAAAAGGAGGGGAGGGAAAAAGGAAAGGGGAAAAAGGAGGGGAGGGAAAAAGGAAAGGGGAAAAAGGAGGGGAGGGAAAAAGGAAAGGGGAAAAAGGAGGGGAGGGAAAAAGGAAAGGGGAAAAAGGAGGGGAGGGAAAAAGGAAAGGGGAAAAAGGAGGGGAAGGGTAGGAAGGAGGGGAAAACCAGGGGAAAAGGAGAGGAAAGGGGCTACTGGAGATGTTGCACGAGGGCGGCCTTGCAGGGTCCCGTAGCGACGCTGCCACGCGGGAGCAAGAGCCAGGAAGGAACGCAGGTATTCTGAGCCGTACAGCCTCCCGGGGATGCTGTTCCGTCAGGGGTTTTGGTTTTTTGGGTTGTTTTCAGGCAAATCTCAGCACCCCGCCGCGGCAGCCGGGCTCTGGGAAACAGCGGACAGGTCCCTCTCGTGGGGCGGGGGGCACGTTTTGCCATCGGGACACAGACGCCGAGGTGATGCACACTCAGCTTCTGCGCTGACCTTTACCCCCAAACAGCTCTACAGCCAGGGATCCCCCCCAAAAAACCAAACCCCAAGCCCCAGTTCCCCCGCTGGCGCTGGGGGGTGTCGTGTGCTGGCCCCCACCGCCCTCGGAGGGGCAACGGGCAGGGTGGCCAGCGCGTGGGCAGGTGGGCAACCTCCCCAAAAGGCAGGTAACCCGGAAGTTTCCGGAGCAGCGGTCTCTGGGTGGCGTGTGCCGCGAGCACCCAGTGTGCGTGCACGTGTTGCACACGCATATTGCACATCTAGCATGTGCACGTGTATCACACACTTGACGCACGCGCCCATGTTGCACATGCACATTGCACACTCGATGTGCACATGCATGTGGTATAGCTGGTGTGCACACACACATCGCACACGCACATTGCATGGTCAGCGTGCACGTGCCTATTGCACACCCTGTGTGCACACACGTATTTCACACGCCTACTGCACACTGTGTGCACACACATATTGCACAAGCCTATTGCACACCTGGTGTGCACACGCATATTTCACAAGCCTATTGCACACTCTGTGTGCACACACGTATTGCACACCCGGTGTGCACACGCGTATTGCACACGCCTACTGCACACTCTGTGTGCACACTCGTAGTGCACAAGCCTATTGCACACCCAGCACGAGCACGCATATTCCAAGCCCGGTGTGCACACACACGCCTATTGCACACGCATGTTGCACGCGCGTCGCACAGCGTTGCACACGCACAGGCGCCGGCGGGGCGCTTGCACGCGCGCAGCACGCGCTCGCCCGGCGTTACACGCGCGCACGCGGACCGGCCCGCCGCCCCACGCTCGCTCGCGTTACACACCCGCCCCGGCCCCGCA